>PNEQ01031471.1:0-25833 GCA_003012365.1 Medauroidea extradentata
TACATTATACTATAAGAGGTTTTTAAAAAATGAAATTAAATTACTTTGTTAATATATAATACTTGTCAAGACTTGACAATCTAGATGCCTGGAGGCATGCATTAAAATAATATTGGTGATAGAGGCGAGAGTCCTGCTTATGGTACATTACATGCCACCCTTAAGCACATGGTGGAGTAGAATCAAGTGAGAAAAAAAAATGGTGTCTCAAACCCCTGGTGGTCATTCCTAGAACTAAATATAATATTTTTTTTTGGGGGGGGAATGGGAGAAGGGGGGGGGGTATTATTCCAAGATGGTGGATGGTTTGAAAATATTTTTAGAATTTTTTTTAATTTTTGGAAATTTTTTAAATTTTGGGAAATTTTGGAAATGATGTAATACAAGATGGCGGCCGGAAACAAGATGGCCGCCGGAAACAAGATGTCGGCCGGAAACAAGGTGGCTGCCGGAAACAAGATGGTGGCCGCGGCTCCTCAGCTCCTCAGCCTGCAGCCTGGGCCAGAAGGAACATAACCTATCTACTCACAAGCGATAAGGGTGACTCTGCTACGCGTATCAAACATCACCCTAGTCTCCAGGAGCAAGTCACCCTGAACTGCCTTGTAGTCTTCTCGCCGATAATGCCTTTGTAAGATATTAAGTGTTACTCCTGCCATTTCAATGAGCAATCTTAAAGAAAAAATCTTGCTGTACGAACTGATACCTTAAAAATATTTTACAACGGAACAATCAAAGCTAAAAGTTACCTCGAGAACATCACGTCTGTGTACCACTTATTCAGGACTCGAACCCGAAACCTCGTGGTTCAAGAGGAGCACGAAACATACCCGTGAAACCGTCTTGTTAACAAGACCACGAGGCATTGCGTGCAACTAGGCGTAGCTAAAACGAGTAGCGGGAAACGTGTTTTACGTGTCGCAAACCGGTTTTGTAATCAGGTGTTCTTGTTAGCACGTAGCCGTTCTGTCACCTAGGAGTGACTTAATTAGTTCAACCACCCGTCACTTCATAGTTGTCAAGCAAGGTGAGAAGAAAATGTTGTTAATGATAAGGTGGGAGGAGGGGGGCTTAAATTCTGATGAAACAGCCCAAGGACTAAAGCAATTCATTTCGTAGTTGTAAGTGTAATACAACCAGACTATATTGTCTTATTACAGCAACTTATTTACGCATGCACACGGAAGAAGGTAGGGTCTCTCTCTCCCCTCGGTTTGAAACCAATCGTTACATTATTTTCTTTGAATTTTCAAATATTGTACCTCACAGTTAGGCTATAGCTCAGTGACTTTTAAAATGTCTTCGGATTCAGCCATAAATTTTTATAGTTAGCCTATTTGTATTGTAAATGGCTGTAAGATGGCAAACATTTAAATATAATTAAACATTATTTAACTGCACTGATTGCATCATCATTGTATGCCAGAAATAATGTATGCATGAGTTAATCTATCAGATACCTTTAATTAGCTATGCATTTTAAATAAGTTTTTCCAAACTACCGGAAATAATGGGGAAAAAAATACAACAATTCTGACATGTCTTCTAATGTCCCACTTTAAATAATCTCTTAACCATGAAATTATTCTTTGATTCTGGTTTAGTGTATGATATACGTCCGACATAAATTAGTTTAATATAGGCTATGCTTTGTACTATAATTCGGACAATGATAAGAAAAAAATATTTTTCTTATTTCACTCTGTAACACTACTGCACAGAATTCGTAGTATGCTACCACTACACCACACTAACAATCTGACCGCTTTTCATAATTCCTACTTGAATTCTTTGATTATGTCAACACCACATTAAAATATAGCAACATGATGCTCCTGAGTTTACGTCACAAAAAGGAAATATTCTTTTTCTTTTCTTAATATTTTACAACTGTATCTGCATCACGTCTATGGAATGGGTTACCCCAAACTCTCTGTGAGATAAAAAAACAGTTACAAATTTTCATTTTGTGTAGATGAAATTGCACTGTTGTTCTGTTATTTATACGGTAGCTGAAAAGGTCCTATTATTATGTATATTATTACTGTTGTTCTTGAAAATTCTAATAATTAATTTACTGTTCCTCACTGTATCTTATAATATGTTCCCTGTTAATTTGTTTAGTTATGTTTAGTGTTTTATCTTACTGGAGCGTTGGATATTTATTTCCATAACAACTTAACATGTTATTTTCAGTTTCTCATAGTTTATCGCTAGTTGCTAGTTTATTTTTTTTAGTGTTGACTTGTAATTATGGCAGAAATTTTACAAAACCATTGTAAATTGTATGCTAGAATTTAATGGTCCAGTGTATAACAACGAGTCAAAGCCTTAACTATGAGCCATTAAAAAAGTCGCATTATATTTTTAGTTTTATCACCAATATTGTTTTAGCCAAGGTGCTTCTTCTTGTTTAACGAAAACAAACAATTTTAAAGAAATTCGAATAACTACTGGCTTGTAGGAATGTAGCAAAGGGCAGGTCTGTCCCCGTAGAAACAGTCATTTACAAATTAATTCATTTTGTAGCCTACTTGTGCTAACATCGTAATGCGGATTGGAAGAAATCACTTGTTGTGACCACAGATACTGAAGGATTGTATAATCGAATATTGGGTTAATAACTTTGTCGGTGTAATATATTCTACGCAATAAAAACACTTTCTTTGCTACAACACAAAGTTTGTATGACTATGAGTCATTGCAAAGTAGCTTGGCCGCAAAGAAGTTAAAATTAAGAACGTTATTTTATTTTATTTCCGAACATTTTCCTTTTAAACATAAAGCTTGTCTTAAAAAGCTACAACTAACCGTACCAAAAATTTGTATTAAACTGTTTTATTAGTAACATAATTTGCGGCATAGCTACTTTTCAGTGATTCATATTCAAATTAAATTTAGTGTTGTGACAAAGAACATTTTTGAGTGAGTTTGTTAACTGCCGGAGTTATTCTATCTGCGGAGAGATCTGATGCGTATAAAATATCCATATCTCTAGTGTAGAAATGGTATACTTTGTTAGAAGAACAGTAAAAAAAAAAAAAAAAAAAAAAAAAAAAACACCACGACAGCTAAACTTTCCGTCCTTATGATAAAATAAGTTCCGTTACTGTGATCGTTTATTTCCATTTAATCCTTAGCACTACACGTTGTCCGTCTTTCAGAAACGTAAATAACATCGTGTAGATTTTTTTACTGTTTGAAAATAGTTGTAAACCGAATTTTTTTTTTTTTTAATTTTGTTAACTAAAAACATTTTCGCCAGTTATATTCTGTAGCTATTTATTGCCTCAAGGCACCCATATTCGCTGCAAAATATCTCATTTCGGTAAGTGATTTAGCTTATGGGTAAGTATAGAAAAAAGGAGTATTGACTTTGACTTCGGGAAAACTTGACTGTTCGCTTGCTGTGTTTCATCGTAAGTTCAGCTTATGAAAATATTACTGGCTTTCGTTTGTAAGTGGAGATATTACCCTTTTGGACTGAGCCAACAAAAATCCTGCTGTTATAATATTTGATGCCTGTTGTTGCTGGTACAGGCAGCTACGTTATGTCAGACGAAGGCTGTATCATTCAATTGTCGGCTACATGTTGCAAACAACGGAAGTGTTTACAAGTACACGTCAGCAGAAATGTGTGTGTGTGTGTTGGTATGTGTATGTGTGCATGTGTGTAATTGGGCACTTATCATTAGAATTAGCGTAATGTTAACAAGTTAAGCCGTTTGGCTCAAATATGAAGTATTCAAAAATCTGCTGTTCATAGAGCTTTTAAATTTCTTGTTCCTAGCACCAATATAGTATTTGCATGCTTTACAAAATGTGTTTAAATCAATTTACCGAAATGTCTTTTTGTAGCACTATTTGCCATTCTGAAGGCTTAAAAGATGCAAGTAAAATGTTTAAATTGACCGTTATTTCTACATTAAAATTCAATCTTAGCGTTACACATTCATCCACATTAATGTTACGAAAAATTTCTTGGATTATTTTTAATATTATAAAACTTATTTTCTAAGCTAGCTTCCCAATTATTGTTTTGTAAATTTTTTTTTTGTTCCATTACAGCCTGCCGTCATGCTGCTAGTCATTCTAGATACTGGTTAGTTCTAACCTCGTCGGCCTTCTTGTAATGCTATAGAACACACAACCTAGAAAATTATAATGACTACATCACGTGTGTATCTCGCGAGAGTCATTACTTACACCTTGCAGTGAGTGTTATTAATGAACCTGTTTTTCAGCGCCGTAGTTGCTATGCTGCACATTCGACCGCATCGCCTGGTGGGTATACGATCCCGCTTGACAGTGCGTAAGTAGACAGAAAAAAAAATCGTACTTTTGTAAGTAAAAGCTTGTAAACTAATGTCAATACATTTATCAGTCTAGGCACTACAACAAGAATGTCGCAGGTAATTAAATTGGACTATAGGGGGCCTACTTCCCAAATGACTGTGGGGGACTAGTGAGAAATATTTTTATGAGCAGAGTGTTTGATGAGAATGAAAATAACCTTCGACGGCCTGTCACATTTTACAGTGCGTTTATAAAAATTTTCTTATAAAAATGGTTGCCAAAAATTATTTTTGTCACTTCAAACAATTGTATGCACAAGAATTTTGTTGTAAACCTACAAAAACACGTGTAACTGTGCAAAAAAAAAAAAAGACCTGCTTATAAATTTACAGACATAATTATGTTTCCTGTAAAGTTCACAAAATTTATTTTTACTGTGGGACGCGATTTTGTCTGCAGTTTGACATCGAGCATCTATTACACGACGAAGATACACGTACACGCAATACTCATGTACCACGGGAAACTGTATTAGATCCAACAATACATCATTAGTACGTGTTACTGACATCATGTCAGTCAAAGTGTTTTCCTAGTACTCGGGGTCATTGTACTGAAGAATTCGTTCTAAGGGCGCAGTCAGAAGGGGGGATATCATGATAAATTCCCAACCTGAACCTCACCAAATGTCAACATAAATTTCAAAACTATCTGTTAGAATCGATTTAATAATCATAACTGTAATAATTACAAGCAAACAAAATCAATAATTATCATGTATGTGTATGTATGTAGGGATACGTAGTACATTGAAACAAATATATCCCCTCCTCCCCCGGACAGGAATTCTGGCTTCGCCCCTGATTCGTTCCTGTCTCTTGAACACTAGTCTACTGCCTGAAAATTTATCTGCACCTACCAATCTAATGATTCCACAAGCAACTCACGGTCAAGAACCTGAATAACTTAAGTTTTATTTTACACACGAGCTAAAATTCCTTAAGTGCTCTTGTTTCAAAATAGCCTGGTGTCATTTTTTTCTGTTGCTATTGCTTCGATATTTCTCATGGTATATTTAGCAAGAGTGTTCTGGTACAAGATGAACTCGTGGTTGTCTAAATGCTGCTTAAGGGCGTTCAAGTGGCAATTTAGGTAAAATATGAAAGTAATATCATCAATAATACACTGTTCAACATATGCTCGTTTTATATTTCAATTTTGTTTCGTGTAGGCTATAGTTATTTTCATATTCGGATAGCGATAAAAATATTTTGAGTTGTATTTATTTTATTCAAACAAGAGAATAGAGCCAACTAATAGGGATCGTCAGTGAATAAAGTAGAACATATGAATATTTTTACACGTTCAGGAAACAATGGGTAAAAGTGGGTAGCAGTAAAACTCCTACAGCGACAATTTTTTTGCAGGACATGGGTGTGTTAATGTATAACTTAAGTAATATGACCTGATTCGCTAATCTTTTGAGTATCTTACTGCACGAAAGGCACAGTGTAACCTGTGTAGTCAATACGGTTATATGACTCCTAGTTAAAATAGTCCTGAAAAAGCATATTTTAAAGTAATGCGATTCTTACAGACGTGTGTGTGAGAGAGAGAGAGAGAAAGGAGAAGAAAAATTGAGGAGACTGTAGAAATAAATAATTGTACTTCATTTAAACTATTTTTTCAACTAAAGACTGAGGAACCAGTTACAGGTAGTTCAAAGTACTGCCCTATTATGATAGAAATTATTTCTAGGACAACTTAGCTAACTCCGTTGACTAGTGATCGAAAAGTTTTATATGAAAGTACATCTAATAACGCAAATAAAAACGAAAAGAAAGTTTGAAGACAGACAAGGGATTAAACATAGTTCGCTTTATAACTTGACAGATTCGTTGGAAGAAGGTCACAGATTCAGTGAAAGATGATGAGAATGAATTGAATTCTGATCACAAGATCTTAAGCTTTTCGATTCTTAATTAGGCCTAACACCGTATTCACTGTAACAACATCAGAATCTGTGTTCGACACACAAAAATAGTTACAGGAAATGATACGTCTCACTATACCCTATTGGCCCCCATATCTTATTTCTATTTGGAGTGACTTTTGTCGTACACCAATGCAAGCTAAAAAATTTGTTCTACGTATAGTTAACCCTTAACTAGCTTGGTATCATGAAAATAGCATAATCTCTTTATAACGTGGCACGGTAAAAAATGTTTTTTTAACGTACACGTGTAACGAAAGATTTCCTAATCTTGTGAATGGAATGTGCATTTATTAAAAAAAAAAGTGCACTACAAAAATCTTGCGCCATACTCATAAAACATCACTTAAGGAAAATAGGCAGAAATACTGTGCATGTTTCTTCTCATGGTACATAGCCACGTTAGACGTAGGCCTACTTGGGGTTAACATTTGACTTACCAACTTTTAGGGGCTCAACAAATAACTGCATCTACAACGAGACGCGTAGGCCTATACGTTTCAACGGACTGAATTTATACTGGACTAAATACTAGCTGCCTACCTTGTACGTCCTGTAGCACCTTGTAGGCTTTGAGTAGCGTTTATTAGAAGTAATGGGGTACTTCACGCACGCGCCTGTGCCTTCCTATTCAGCTCCTACTTTCCGCTCAACATAGGTGCAAGAAAAGTTTCGCGACATGCAAGGTAGGTTAAGCAAGCTTACCTCATAACGTTAAGTCACAATTTCTTTTATCGTTTTCCTTCTTACGCAACGGTTTCCAAAGTCGTAAAAATTCACTCCTTGCAGAAGTGTGTTTTAAAAGAGAATTTAATCTTAACTATTTGATATAAAGAACAAGAATTTTGTTTTAACATGCTATTTACAATGAAACAGATATTAGGGAACCCTTTCTCTACCATAAACAAATTTGCAATAAATTATGGCCTAACTGGTTCTTTTTGTTAGCTTTGACTACAATGTGTAGGTAGGTATATAGACTATACACATGGTTTCTAAAAAAATACAGTTGGCGTAGGCCTATTGCGTATTCCTTGAGAAAAACTGAAGGTAAAAATTTACGACGACTATCAGATATGAAAGCTACAGTACTGGTACCAACAAACCAAATCGACAAGAAAATAGCTTAAACTTCATAAGTTATAAGCTATACCGGACTTAAACGCAGATGATGAACACGGTATCGTAAGTAATGCAAGCTACTGCTATCTTACTAGGACGTGTTTTTTGTCTGTTAATGTAGCCTAGTTTTTGTAAGTAGACTGAGTTGACTCACAGATCAAAAATGTAGGTCTGCAATTTCATTGATATCCTTTTTTTTTTTTTTTTTATAAAAAAAAGTTAAATCACAACGAAGGTATTATTTATAGCGTGTGGAAAAGTTATTCGCCAAAATACACACTTTATAACCTACAAATAAACATTTAGGCCTAGGTCTATGTTTGCTGATAAACTTAGCCTGCATTTACTTTCTGTAAGAGCAAGCATGGGTAAGTCTTACCACCAAACTGCTTTACCAAAGAATTACTGCCTGTAAGAATAGGGGAACGTAAGATAGACTCCTAGAATATTTACACTTATAAAATCTAGCCGAATCTTGAAGTTAAACTCTGACGTTTAGAAAGCAAACATATTTAGTTCTTTTATGTTTCTGGAAGGTGTTTTATGGATTCCAGAAAAAAAAATTAACGACAACAAATTTTTTAACACTTCTCGTTTTACTATAAGTTGTGTCTATTGTTAACGGCTTGGCGTTATTGATAATTAAGCGCCAGTACTAAATAATTGCAATAAGTTTTTATCGAAGTCACTGATAGCCTACAA
This sequence comes from Medauroidea extradentata, assembly GCA_003012365.1. NCBI lineage: Eukaryota > Metazoa > Arthropoda > Insecta > Phasmatodea > Phasmatidae > Medauroidea > Medauroidea extradentata. The sequence continues at coordinate 8,114 of PNEQ01031471.1, forward strand.
GCGTTCTGTCAACATTTAGCAAAATTTAAGGTAGGTTGTCAAAAACATTTCAATGGTCACGTCATTCCTACACGCCTCTTCTGTAGGAGAAAAATTAAAAAAATAAATTAAATATCATGTATATGTCTAGGCTACATAAAGTTATAGGTCCATTCTCACAGAACCAAAAATACTGACAGGTGTAGGTGACAGGACCTGGGCAAAAAGTTGATCATGCAACGGAGCACCATAGACAATTTTAACATTGCCTTCTATTCATGAGTTCAAAATTTGAACCTACCGTAAGTCCAGACGTCAGCGCACAAATTCCACCTAGCGCCGTACTGCTAGTCCACGTAAATATAGGTATGAAGACGCAATGCCACCAGACAGAGACAGTCTCTGCAGAAGGCAACATACTGACACATTCTTGAAGTCCTAACAGTCTCCACGGTATTTAGAAAAAAAAGCCTTACAAATTGTTAAGTAATTTTTTGTAAGGGTTATGTTAATAAATTTTAAATAGGCTATAGCGCAAAGGTTTCAGCTTTTGGCAGGCCATTCAAAATGCAGTAGTCGGCCAGTATTTGGCCCGCGGGCATTGGGTCGGTCTTCACTGCAGACGAAATGTCATTTTACTTTCCAGCTTTACGCTTAGCGTGTTTAAACTAGTTTTTATGATGCTACGTTATCTTCAACACAAACACAGGCCGTAAGTGAGGTAGGTTTAGATACAAAAAGGGGATTTTAAAATTTTCGGACTGATCTCATGATGAAATTAGATATTCGCAGAACATATTCTAAATACCATGAGGTACAAAACATCATCTCAAACAAGTAAACTAGCACTCGATGCAATCGTACAAACATTTCAGCTCCCCCCCCCCCCTTGTTGTATATTAGGGAAGTAGTCTATTGACATCTTATTTGTGTAGGCAAGTTATTTTTACAGTTATTTTTTACTATGTTTACAATAATAATCTTAAGCACGTTTGGCAACTAGAAAATCATTATTTTAAAATTTCCTCTACTTTTCAAAAATTACGCCCAAGACATTTTTGACAGAAACGTTTTTACTTCCTTAATTATTTGCATAGTTAGCCTACATGATAATTTAAAATCGTACTCTTTTTATATAAGTACGATAAAAAAACCTGCACGATTTAAAATTATTATATAAAATAAGTGTAGGAAGTAAAAGTGTCATTGGATGTAATTTTTTAAAAGTAGAAGAAACTTTATAATAAAAAGTACTTAAGTTTATGATATTAAAATATTTGGATGATTAGTATGTTATCCTATAAAAGGAATTTTGGCTTCCTATAGTGCGAAATTGTTTAATTCTATCATTCTAACCTTGTCCAGGTAGGATTGAAATAGCACACATGTGGGTAATTACGAGAGACAATGAGTTGAAAAGTTATTATATTTTTAGTTCCGGCGTGGTTATCACAGAGGGCCTTCAAGAGCGACCCTGTAACACACTCCTATCTACTCAGCTGTCGTCACTCGACTGGCCGGACGGACCCCACGTTACCTCCGACGGCGCGTCCCACTGCGCACAGCTGGGCGCACGCCCCGCCCCCCGGGGGGCGGCGCCCTCCCATTGGCCTGGTGGAGGAGGGGCGGTACTACTGGCCAATTGGGAGCACTGGCGACGCCCCCTCCCCACCGCGCGCGACCAGGAGGGGAGTTGTGTTTGTCGTCACCCAGGGGTGGCGATCAGTCCCGCTGAGAGATTCAACTGAAGCGGTTCGCGAAGGGGTTCTACCGCCCGGGTGGACGAACACAAGTACAATTTTTTTTACTGTCGCTGTCGTGATCTTTTTTATATATGTGATGCGTAGGTGGTGACGGTGAGACTTTTTTTTTTATGAGTGCGCGAGAAACATCCTCGTGAATCGACGGGAGACCAGCACGAAGTGTGTTCTCGTCGCGGACGGCAGTCTAAGTGCGGTGGTTCTCCGCGATGTTGCCGCCGCCACCCGCGTCTTCGGCGGCCGGCGGGGCGCCAGCGATTCGGGCGTACCTCTGACACGTCCCCCTGCCTCCCCGAGCGTTGTATCTGCGCGGACTTGAGTATCATCCCGCGGGCCGGGTGAGACGATGCTGAACCCGTTCGTGGACGCCGGCCATCACCATCACCACCACAGCCACCACCACCACCTCGCCGCCAGCATGGGGCTGAAGATGTCGCCGCCGCCCTCGGAGGCGTTGGCTCAGGGCGCGGTGGACATCCCGGGAGCCGCGGCCGCTGCCGCCGCAGCAGCAGCGCAGTTCCAGACCAACGGCTACCACCACCCACACCACCACCATCCGGCGCTGAACCACCACCACCACCACGCGATGGGACTGAACCACCCTCACGCCGGCTACGCGGCGCGCGACTTCCTGCTGAGGCGCGAGCACCACGAGTTCCCCGGGGCGGGTGGTCAGGGCGCGGCCGGCGAGCTGTTCCCCGGAGCCGGCATGGGTCAGCACCACCCCCTGACCCCGCACTCCATGTACCCGCAGCACCACCACCATCACCACCCGGGCTACCCCCAGGCGCAGTACCACACGCCGCACGGAGCCTTCTTCCGCTACATGCGGCCGCCGGTGAAGCAGGAGATGTCGTGCCTGTGGGTGGACGCCGAGCAGCAGCCGGCGGCGCGCAAGACGTGCGGCAAGGCCTTCACGACGATGCACGAGATCGTGACGCACTTGACGGTGGAGCACGTGGGCGGGCCCGAGTGCACGACGCACGCGTGCTTCTGGCAGGGCTGCCCGCGCAACGGCCGCCCTTTCAAGGCCAAGTACAAGCTCGTCAACCACATCCGCGTGCACACGGGCGAGAAGCCCTTCCCCTGCCCTTTCCCCGGCTGCGGCAAGGTGTTCGCGCGCTCCGAGAACCTCAAGATACACAAGAGGACGCACACGGGTGAGTCGCATCTGCCCCATTTGACCTCGCCCCTCTCCCCCCGCTCTTAATATCGGCCTACTCCTACTGTCGCATAGTTTATTTATTTGCGTATTTTATGGTACCGAAGTTACTGCATCAAGCTGCTTATTTCACTTACCCAGTGACTGAATAGCCTAAATAAGTTTAATACTACATAAAGCAATGAATTTACATCTAAAGTAACAACATATGTAATTTTACGTACTCGCTATACAATAACCTGGTTAATTTTTTGCACATTACTGGAATGATAAATATAATAATAATAATAATTTACAAATAGGCTACCCAAAGGAACATAGTATGATGCCGCAGGTAAATGCACTAGTGATACTTAGGCCTATACTCACAAACACATATAAAGCTTTTATATCATCATTCAGATTGGGGTGTTTTGTAGCTGAAAATACAGTTCGGAAAATGTCCAAGTTATCAAACAGCTCGGTCTAGAACTGTTCCAATAAATCTGATACAAAAATGTGTAATATTTCTTTGTACGCATGAAAAGATTCCGTAGAAAATTTTTAAAATATTGTTAGTCTGAGAGCATGTGTAACTGGTGTAAAAGTTAGTTTAATTAAGTGAGCGTTTAAGCATTTGCAATGAAGTCTTAAAATCAAGCACAAAAGAGGTATACTGCGTACATTCAATCAAACGAACCCAACTTCCGCCCATGAAGCCAACATTGTTTTGAAAACCACATTTGCCATGTCGTTGCGATCATTCAATTTTATATGTTTATTGTGTAATATATCGTGAGTGTTGTGAAGCGACAGTAACTTTTGTTTCAACCATGTGACTTCAGTCTGATACGATAGTCAAGAATGCATGAAACCCTGTGACTTATTTGCGCACAATTGAAATGAGTCGATGAAATTTTTAATATATAGTACTGCTTAGATGATACTTTCTTAGCCTAATTGGACGTTTCAGTTCAGTCATTACTGTGTACTTTCTAAGTTTCCAAGTCGCATTAAATACTAATTTAGTATTCAATCCCGACTCAGTGCCCTACGATACCCATTTAACATGAAAACTTAGGATTCTAATGAAATAGATTTCAGTTAGGCCTACCTACATGGATGATAGGTATGGGAACGCTATAGGCTGAGTGTTAATTTTGGTAGCACTGAAATTCTAGTAGTTGGAATAAAAAATATAAGCATGAAAGTTATATTTATTTTGTATTTTGCTAAACATGCGAGTGAAAAGTTTGGCCTGATAGTTTCAAATAAAGCTTAAACATCTGTGAACCGAAATGTTTACGAACGTTAGACGTTTTACTGCGGGAATAAACACACAATGTAAACATAGGATTCAGTTGATAGAAAGTGTCAATATACATAAAACCATGCGACTATCGAGGAGTTAAATCCCCAAAACATGCTTATTCCGAAATCTGAAACTTTCAGGGGAGGCAAGATAAATTGTCTCATTTGATTTAGATATTGAAAAAAAAAAAAAAAAAAAATACTACAATGCACATACAAAAAGAAGTTTTCATGAGGAAAGCGTCATTTATTTTTAAAATATCTTAAGCCTAGGTAAATAAATTAAATAATAAAATCACTTGTTACAGTAGCCAATGTGCTGCCACCTATTGATGGATGAGTAGTTAACTGCAACTTTTTTCCTTTGTACGTGTCGCAGCCTGATAGACTATCATGCAAACCATGTTATCTAGTTGGCTGCGTAGTTTATAGCCCTGCATAATGGTTAAAATTCAGATGATTTTCAACTGACAATTTTACTGATTTGATATTTGCGTTAGTTAGCTTTCATAGTATGACAGCTGTATATAATGTATAAGAATTACGCATGTGTTTTCAAAGTTTCGGTGTTTCCTGGGTTAGAAACGAAATTCAATTAAACTATTTAGTTATTTACCGTCTGTTTAAAAAATTACTGAGTGGACTCTCAACGTCACTGAAAATGTTTTCAATGGAATAAATACTTATTTCTTAAGTCACTCGATGTAAGTCACAGAATTACGGAGGACTTAATAACTTAATCTTGAAGACGACAGTCTTCATTTTCGAATGTAGGCTACTAAGCAGGTTTTGGACGGAACGACCCCGGCTTCCTTAGCCTGTGTATTTCTTCTGTGCCCTGGGGATTTGTTTACTATAAACTTAGCCTATATGATAGTAACTTTATCTTAGGCCTATAGGAGCACACTGCGCAGTTTTCTGTTCGGTTGACATATTAGGCAACTATATGGAATCTCACTGTCAAAAATTTTGTAACAGTAAGTTATATGTAAAATACTGTGTTATTACAACAAACATAGCCTATAGTTAAAAACACACAAGATAAATAAATATATATTTGTTTTTTACAGTATTCACAAATTCTGCTGTACTCGTTGGTATATGTTTAAATTCAATATAGGCTGTACACATTACTAGTTGAAAAATTCTTCTTGGTTTATGTATACTTTAGAAAGAACTGTGGAAACTAGGATCTAAATAAATGCTTTGTTAAAGTAGCCCTAGCCTTCAAATATATTTCACAGTGTGCCTTGTGTGATAGTCAGGTACATGGAACCTTTTTAAAAATACGAAATATTTAGTGATGATTGCCGTGGATGCCCTAGTACAGATATAAGGACAGAACGAGAAAAAATAATAGCTTTTGATTTTCCGCGCCGCTGTTACGCTGTTAAGCTCCTACTAAACTTACAATAGGCTATAAGATTAAATAGTTAACTCCGATACTGCATACATATTTTACTCGCTTTTGTACTGAAGACTTACAATTACACAACGTTGTATAAATGTTCTGATAGGTAGCCTATACTGTAGGACTACTTTATGACAAGCCCTAGAAAGGGTGTGTTGACATTTTCAGTGTAGGAAATAACATATGTTCTGCACACTTCATTGTTTTTGTAAACATTGTTGAACGATGCTTGGCAAATTGTTAAAAATTTGAAGAACATGCTGAAAGTAAAATACTCATAGACTCATTCGATAGACCTTTTCGTCTACGTGCACAAATTCCCTGCTAAACGCAATTTCAGACAAGATCTCACATCATTTGTCACACAGTATCAAAGTTATGCACATGGGCAGTAATTGGCTTGTGCTTGAGATTCGGTTACCATAACCATATTTAAGTTATGCTCGCGTTCCTTAACATATTTCTGCACACGGCTGTCTACAACATACCCACAACTTGCTGGAAACTGATAGGCCTAGCGAATGAATGCATAGTTGCATTTTAGGTGGCGTGTATTTTGTGACCACACTACAAAATGCACATTGCATGTGCTATGTTGGTTTTATACTTGTTCCCAATCTGACTTACACAATTAACACTAGACTAATAAACGTGGAATTTACTGTCGATTGCAAACGGCTTGACTTGCGTGCATATCACAGCACTACACACGTACTTAAATCCTCAAAATACATGTTTCGTATTCTTAGTAATCGATTCATTAAATTACCGTCGAAACACGGCTACTTTTATTCAATTTTAAACCAATGAAATTTGTGTTTGAATAAATTATATTTTAGACTTTGGTAGAAGCAGTGTTATTAGTTGATAGGCCTACCTATTGTTAAAGCAGTCAACTGTTTTTCTTACTCCGTTTATTTTCGCTGTATACGCTTATAAATTTTAGTTCGGACTATTTATGTTTGATGCATTAATAATAGTTATCACACGGCTACGTATCTCAGCTTTGTATTTTTTAAAGGGTATTAAGTTGAATAAACAAATACTGAGGTACCTGTCATAGATACTTATAGTGAACACTTTTGATTAACATATTGCCTGGAGTATGAATTAAAAAGTATTATTTATAGTTATCTCATGTGTTAACTTTTGAGTATGGTATAATATATAGACTGGCCTTTGATTGTTAATTGGGTAGGTTTATTTATATTAAGAAGTGGGCAGAAAATTATAAATGATCAGAAAGAGTACCTAAGCTTTCAAAAGTACTCATTTTTGCCGAACCACATACAATAAATGTTTTCATTAGTGATGTCCACGACACAAATTCTAACGTTTCTTCATTACCACAGATACAAACATAACCCCACCAGGTATATGTTTCCATCTATGAGTATATATCCTTCGTGCATTTATCTGCAGACATTATGTATTATTTTCTTTTTGTATTACTAATGTATTATTCTCACGTGTCCTGAATAATTAATTTCAGTAATGTCTTATACAGTACCTGTATTTCTTTTATTTATGTTTATCAAAGTATTGAAAACAATTGTTATATATATGCTAGTAGTTTGTGTATAGTTTTATGTAGTAGATATATGCATTGTTTTAGTCAAAGGTTAAACTCAAGAAAGGTTTGACGTCTTAACGTAGAAGTAAAAATTATAGACGCAAATGATTTATACATGAAAAAATATTTTTATTGATTTATTTTAGCTGAATTCATAGTGTTGATGTTCTGTAGTAAAATGCCAATGTGAGAGGTGTATTTTACTGTGACAGCGCTTATGTGCTGTAGTTTTTTATATTTGTGAGTCTTTTGACAGGGGTGCCTTCAAAGATTTACATTAGTCTACTAAAACAGCGTCGAGGAAAATGTTTGTTTGATCTTTTTAAATAGTGTTCTACTGTTCGGTAGATCATAATGATGACAGCTTGCATGCTAGCTGAACCCATCTTAAACAGTTTGTTGCATAATTTATAATGTCTTATAGGACCCTACAATTATTACCAAGGAAAGTATCGATATTAGTACTTTCCCACACTGCTGCAACCTTCGTTCCAACAAGATCCTATTGTAGTTGGAACAATGAGGCAGAACTGGTTTTAAGAAGTGATTCCCCTTAGTCTATTTTACTCACACTCAAGTATCGAATATGGGTCTATCCTTCCCGTATGTGTTGATATTTACATTTACTGCCGGCGTTAAAAGTATGTTTTATGAGTAACTATTCATCCCTGTTCCTCTTGGACATATACGAGGGCCATGTAATAGGCATACACCAAGATTAGTTTGGGTAAATTAGTAGTGTACTTTTTTTTTGTTCAAACACAACAGTTTCAGAGTCCATAACAATATTTAGGAGGTCACCGTATTTCTGAGCTGCGTGATGAATCTTTATTTGCGTGACGTAATCCTCCAAACTAATTCCAAAGTTAGCTTCGTAACTGCACCTTAACCCTTTCACTACTTTGTTTCCAATTTGCTTAGTCTTCATCAGAAATAAAATTCACTCTTAAAGTAGGTAGGTAGGGTACCTACCTTACTTTTATCATTTATTTTATTTTACCGTAATTAAAGTTTTTGCATACAATTTCTTATCAATACGGTAATTACGAGTCTCCATGCTGCTACTATTTTACAGCAAGGCCTACTTAATCACTTAGAGGTATCTTCAAATTTCGCTGGTTTCAGTGACGGCCAATTAAATATTTGTTTGTGCACGCTGATATGTCGCAGTTTGTTTATTTAGAGGTGACGTGCACACGTTACGATAATTCCAGAAAGTAAGTTTAAAAAAAAAAGGAATGTAAGGTTAACTTAAAAACTGAATAGGCTAGCCTTATAGTTTATTTTAAAGAGCAGATTAGAAACAGCGTGCGTATAAGTTTATCTAATGTAGAAAAGGAAATATTTTTTCTAAATTTAACTCTGTAAATACATTTGTGTTATTGCGAAAATTAAAGTACAGCTCGTCATATAAACCAAGTCGCTGCAATTTACATGCATTATTCGGTTTACTAAAATTTTTGCAAATTATTTATATAGGTCTACGTTTGCACTTGTGATTTATTTTGTAAGTTGAAAAGTTCGTTTTCCGTAATTCTACAAATAGTTCACGTAGAGCTAGTGATTCCAATAATTCCATCATTGATTTCCAGTTATTTCTGTAATATATTTTTTTGACAAATTCCAGCAAATTTTACATATTACATCACACAATAGTTTACGCTATTTAAATCGCTCAGCTAAAGGCAACGATCGGTGCGAGGGGTTCGCGCTTCTGAATAAAACAAATTAAAACATTCAAACTCTTATTAAAGTAAGATAGAAAAATAAAATCAAGCAGAATTTAAAAATACTAAACACGCTTATACGGAACCGTTTATCTGCTTTAAGTTTAGGCCTGCTAATATTTTCCATCAGTTGTGTTTAAGTTACATTAACTATTTTTAGGATAGTATAGTCATTGCCGGAATGATGTTCGCCAGATCTCTTCGAGCATTGTTCAGTAATGTACCTATTTTTACTTAGGCAGGTTCAACTAAGTTGACATTGAGAAATATAGGCATACGTGTAACTGAAAGAAAGAATATACGTTCTAGTTAACTTACTGTAATTATTATGAAAAACGATAATATGCAGAAAATGTCAACCAATATCTCTTCTATCAATGCATATACGATGCACTTTTTAAACAATCACATATATTCTGCAACTGTTAATTTGGAGGACGCTATTCATTTGGGACAAAATCTTAACTTGATATAATTTACGTTTTACATTGTTCTTCGCACTTGCATTATACATTACGCATTTTGTTAATCAGAAGAGTATGCTAAAATATAGGTAATGTCATAATTTCACTATTTCAGAATAATTTTACTAAACTTGAAAAAAAAAAACTTTCAAACAGACTTTCTGGCTAACTAGAATAAATAAACACAACTTGTCTGTTTGCTTAATTTTAAGTTGTTGGTCAGGCCTATATAATTAAATTACTTTCATTTTATATTCATAGGGTACTTTTAATTCCATAATTTCTTTCAACTATAGCATATTTTTCCCACAACGGCATTTTACGACTTAAGATTGTCTTCCTGCAATTAACTTTTCAAAAAGGATTTTACAGCAATATTTATTAGTTTAGGATATATATAAATGCCTGAATTATGTCTTATGCCTAGTTGGTCTGACCATTACCGTGACTGATTGTGAATATACTGTCAGGTAATGAAGATTTAGGAATGGAATTTGTATAGATTGGCTATTATGCAATCTGCTAAAGTTTATAGGAAAATCATTACATAAAATACAACCGAGCCAGCATACATGTGTGAGTATTATTTACTTCTATCTTTTTACTCTTCTGTTCATCTAACAATTTCACAACTTATAGTCAGGAATGAAATTTCTTTTGTCTAACCACCTGTATGTCTGTATGACAGTTAAATTGTTAACAGCGTGTAGGTCAATATACTTAATTAAATGGTTAGATCTTTGAAACTATGCTGCAATGGAAATTAATGAGAATTTAGGTTTGTGGACATACGCCATTAAGATTTGTTGGCCTCACAACACAGGATTTTTTTGCTAGCAAAACTTAACCAGTGGCGTATATCCACAAGCCCATTTCATTCTCAATAAACTGTTAGCCACAAATAATGCTTTAGACCTACTACATGATGTTTAGGGATAGAAATTATGTGCATAAAAATCCTTGCTTGCTAATATTGCCTCCATAGATTTAAGGTTAGAAAATATTTGTGTAAAGGTTAGGCTGTGTTTTATTATTTGTTGTTATATAAAAAAATCTCTTAGAGTTCAAAATTTTAAGTGTTCCGAATAGGCATACATTTTCATCAAAACCAATTCAGAACCTTAATTTTTAGCTGGTGTAGATATTATTTATAGGTAATTTAATGGTTCTTTTATAAATAATTTTTATAAACTAACTTATTAGAAAAAATGTTAATGCCATAACATGGTTTTAAATTTACAAACTATTGAATTGAAAAAAATCTAGATGCAAGAATAGTTCAGTAGAATTTACTCTCGAGCAATTTTGTGTTAATTTGTAGCAGGATATTTTTTTCAGTTCTAGGGCTTGCTTAAACTTTTTTTTTTTTTAATTTATTTCGTAAGAACGTTTTTATAAACGTGCAAATAATTTTTATACAGTTCAAGCAGAAAAATTTAGGTCGTCGTCTTTGTAAAATGTATAGGCTACTTTTAATGTCATTCGTTTGTTCAAAAGTACAATGATTATTTCACATTAGTCTGTGATGTATTGTTTACAATTTTGACGAATTAATTTGTACTTAAATTATCTCGGCTATTAGTTTTTCAATGAACATTTTTGTAAATAACCAACAAAATATTTATTTTTTGTGTAATTGAATATTGAGATAGGGGAATTGAGGTCAAATATAAAAATTTCTAGTACACATTTACTCATTTCTTCTGGTGTAGTTCTGTAGTTTTATTTCCAGACACTGCAGTGACTGGAACTTAACTGCTTTTCGTGGCGTTGTAGCCTAACATTTTCGTTCTTATTTTCAGAAATGCGAACTGTAATCGCTGATCTTTGCCGTTGTTTCTAGAGCACTACGATTCATATATTGAGCTGTACAAGCCACATTATTACCTGATAATACCAATTAAAATTTTTAATATCTTATAAATTTGCTCTGGTTAGCGTTTTTACAGCATTCCTAAACCATCCAATGCCATGTGAAGTTGGTTGATATCATTGCAGAATACAGTTTAGACTTAGAACAAGCGTAATAAATTTTAATAAGGTACAGTTGTTTCAATATGTTGAAACTCAAATATGATGCAATTTGTAAAAGGGTTTAGCGATTTTTTTTAAAAGAAAAGCTGTAAGAGTTTTACTTCACGATTGGCTGTAAAATGTATTCGTTGACAACGTTCTACTGAAACTGGTTGCTATACAATTGTTTGTAGCTATTACTTAAAAATTTGCTCCAAAATTTACATTAGAGCAACTATTTTTGTATATTTTTAAGTGATGTCTTGTAAATATTAGGACAATTTTATTAAGTAGGTAGTCGACTGTGTTAGACTATACAGAATTTTGTCGTAAGTTAAATGATAAATCTGTGTAAATTATCAGTTCAGCCAAAGAAGTAAATTAAACTGTAGCCTACTTGGAGAGTTAAAGACAATGTCGTGTAAACTTTCCTTAAGTTAATTTATACTACCTATGAATCCTATTAACAATATTATCCAGGCAATTTCAGTGAAACAATATTTAAAAGTAATTTTATCTTTGCAATTCCCAGTCGTCTCAATTTCTAAGAATTTTCGTAGTTGGCCTATTCTTTGTACGACTACATGTACACAAGCATGTTAATAACTTCATAACGTTTGCCGTACGTGGTAAACATTTAGACTTTTCAGGCTTGCTAATTTCTTACAATAAAAATAATACACTTTGTACAATCCACTAAGTTTTATTTTGCTGTATGAAGAGAGGCATATGTATATACACTTTCCTACATTTAGTAACTTAAACTTATTGGCAGCAATAAAGAAAGTAGAACATAAATTTAGAATTTTGGCATTCACTGTATATCTTCTAAATTTTTATAAAGTATAAAAATTACATTTTGTAAAATTCATGCTTACAACACTCTATAGTTCAACACGTAAAATGGAGTTACTAATTAGAGTAGCCAATCACAAAAACAGTGAAACTGAATTATGATTTGTACAGACAAATTTACAAAGCCATACTGCTACTAACCAACTAAAAGCCATATCCTTTAATTTATTTTGTAAAACAATGTAATTGTTTTACATCAAAGTAAGCAACTTAAAATAAGAATGGTCTAATTCTTAAAAATAACATGGGTTTTTCACATTTTTATCAAGATAATTGTTTGATTTAGGCCCTGCTAAAATTAAGGGTTTAACCATGTAGCTACATTTATTTACACGCGAATTTCGTTGCCTAAGTGTACGTTTGTAAAACAGTACTGCTAGTAGTGCGGTTTGTATGACCGTTGATTGTTTTGCGCTCTTAACAAATTCCGTAAATTAGTTAAATATATATGCGGAATGCGCTTTCCGTGTTTTGTGTTTATAGAAATCATCTTCGTTAAATTTGTCTACTCATTAGCATTTTACTTGTATATGCAAAAGCCATTTGTAAAAGTTGATGTTTTATAAGATAATGTTGATTCAAAACATGTTAGGCTATATTTCGGTTTCTGTTTCACCGTTTTTATACGGCAAATGTTTTAAGTGCCAAGGCATTTACGCTATGTCAGAAATTTTGTTTCAGACTATATGTGTATATAATTAAATTCACTGGAAATCTAGAAAACGGAACGTCCGTTATTTTAGAAAGACACCGGGTAATTTTTATCTGTACCTTCCATACTTAATTGCGCAAACGTTTTAAGTTGTAAGTTAAGATATTGTAGCTACGTTATAAATTATGTATAAAAATTACCTTTAAGGAGAGTATGTTACGCAACACTTAACACGCAAGAGTAATAGCCTATACCTCACAAAATTGTAGAACGTGAGGTAAATTTTATAAATTAAGAAATTAGAAAACATAGGCCTACCCGTTTTTAATAAGGAAGAATTTAACTTTACCTAAGGAAATATTTCACTCAACGTCAAAAACAAATCAATGAAAATAATTACTGATAATTATGTATGGATTAATTTACAAGTTTTAATTTTCAACACACCTGGAAATGAAGAATTAGGCTACGTTTTTCAAGTCGATTGTAATTACCTGAGGTTGTTTACTGAACAACTTCGCTATAATGTGAGTATGAGTTACACATCTATAAGTTCTTAAACACATAAAAAATTATTTCAAATGTTTTAAATATTATAAGTTTGTCCAAACTTTCAACTGATAAATGACATCAGGTCCTTAAATAATTTATTCAGTCGCCACGCATTTAATGGGTGCGTTATGTTTTAATTAGTTTGTTGAAAATACTTGCAATGTCTAAATAAGTTCCGATTTTAGTATTTTTCGTTGCGTTATGGATATTTGTATTACAGAGAAATGTATAAGACAGTACACGAAACCTTCCAATCGCTTTTAAGTAGGGTCAACCCGATAAAATCGACTTGCCATGCGTGACTTCATATTTTAGCTGTGTTACTGTCAAAGTATTCAAATAAACTTATATTTTCTGTGTGTGCTTCATACTTAGGGTGTGGCTATTTTTCCAATCAAGCGAAAATATTTTTCCATTCAAGATTCTAGAAATGAACCACAACTATCATATGAGTTAACAATACTTTCAGAAAGTAGGCCTATTGTTTAATGCTATTTGCCGAAGCTGTACATGTAAAAGGTAAATGTTTAAAGTTTTTGAATAGTCAAACTATGTTTAACTCATATCTGTAAATTTTTACCTACATTTGTGAATCAACAGGATTAAACAGTGACAGAAATTATAAATTCGCTTTAATTATGTCCTCAAACTGAATCATGTTTGTAGAAATGCAAATATTTTGTATGATAATTTCAAGTACATGATCAGTTCTACCCTGACAGAAACAAGCAAGTAAATTATAAGCAATATTTATTAATGTAACCTGAATTTGTTTATTCATTATCACTTAGAAAGTTGATTCAGTTTCGTAAAACCTACAGTTCCCACAGAATTTTACCAAGTGTTCAGTAGATGCAATAATTCTGCGAGAATCAGCGTGAATTAAGAAGCAATGTAAAGTGTTTTGAGTTATTAGCTCACTCCGTGTTAATCATTGCTGACTTGCACCTCCAAGTTTCACAATTTTTGTGTAAAAAGGTCTCAGACATTTTAAGTAGTTATTTAAACATTTAGACATACAGGTTATTACATGTAAAGGAAAATGCGAACTGGATGAAAAATTCGTTTTTTCCTGTTTCATTGTTGAGTAATATTTCGCATAGGCCTAGACATGTTTTTCCTGAAAAACTCTACTTTTATATATATATATATATATATATATATATATATATGAAAGACTTATTCGACAGAGCCTTAAATAAGTTTTTCAAAATAGTCTGATTTTATATGAAAACTTTCAAGCAGGCCTATTGACAATGTTGTAAGCTTGTTAACGAGTTGAGTTATTTGCTTAACACAGTAATAATAAAGGCTAGTAGAGGTTAGTGAAAGAGCACATGGGGCAGTTTATTACTATTTTACATACAACGAAAGATAGCTCCGTCAAATCAATATGCAACACAATGTCGTTGAGCATTAAGTCATTACAGATGTTTATACACTCACCTCTTCGTACAATATCAGACAGACTTTTCCAAATTATTTTTTTTAATATTTGAAACAGTAAGCCATATGAATCATAAACTACATTAGAGCAATATTTACCAAGATAAGTCTTCTAATTCGATACAACTAATTAATTTTACTATAGACAGGAGTAGTACTGTATAAGCCTATTTACCAAGCATTATGAACTAGCCTACACACTCAATTTAGCAAATTTCTATCCAAATCTAATCATAGCCACTTAAAATTATAAAATACGAAGCATACCTATATAAGAAATGGTGTATGTCCACAAACTCATACATTCTTCTTACCAAGTCCCATTGCAACAAATATTCAAACATCTCACATCTATTTATGTTTGAATAAATCCTTATAAGTCCTGAAACTTGCTTAAGCCTGATGTGATGTAAGGTTTCCATACAATAAGAAATATAACACAGAAAATCATACAGCCTCATATAAGTCAAATATAATTTTACAGGCGTATCAAACAAAGTAACCTGAACGGTTGAATCATAAATATTCTTGCAAACTTGCAAGCGGAGCCGGTAATATTTTTATCTGTTGACTGTCCAGCCTTGATGAAGTTCTCATAAATTTGGCGGGTACTGTAGACAAAGAAAGAAGTTGTTTCTTTGTAAATATCTTCTCAGAGCGCTTATGAAAATTCACGAGGGTACGGTAGGGTAGGTCAGTCAGAATTTCACGTTTTAGGTGTTTAGATTACTACCCCCGGTTAGTTTACCCGTGTTCGAAATTTCAACTGATGGCCTCTCGGTCAAATACTAAAACTAATATTATATTTAAATATTAACATAAAAGTGTAAAGAATGCTCTGTGGATGTAGCATTTAGAAATATATTTATGTAGATAATGTGTAAGTTTTTTACTCCCGTCAAATTAAAATCTTGAATAGCATTGCAGGGGTTATCAGTAATCGACAAAACCTTGTTATATGACTGAGATAACATACTCTACTTCAACGAGAGAATTTTCATAAGCGCCTTAGGTGAGCAATGACGCTATGTTGGACTTTGTATAGGCTGTAATTGCCTGACACTTACCTCTTTTTCATGCTCGGCCAGTTACAAGAATCGAGCATGTTTCAGGTATAAGAATCGAGCATGTTTGAGTTAAAAAAATCGAACATGCTTGAGTCAGGTTTGTTGAACCAATGTCAATATTTAGCGTTACTATATATATATATATATATATATATATATATATATATATATATATATATATATATATATATATATATATATATATATATAGGGAAAAAAATACATTCTATTATAGGATTACGTAGATTTTAAAAAACTATTTAAATGCGTAATGGTATTCGGTGTACATAAATCTTTCATGTCTCTCGCTATTCGTTTCTTCGTCAACACAGTTATTGTAAGTAGGCTCAACATTCGATTTTCGATGTAGAAATGCCTCACTGTACTACTTGGTTTACACCTTATTTATTAAGTTACAAAACGTTGATATAGGTACATAAACATTTTCGGGTTGTTTGTTACATATTATTATTTTTATATTTTCATAAGAAAGGAAGGAACATATTTACATCATGGCAGTCTTAACAAGGCAGCTTCGTGCTATTAGCTAGAACAGCACAGCTTACCTCAACGTCCTGGTGCAAGCAAGAGTAGGGAATTAACAAGTTAAATTTTATTCGGTGGAACTCAGTATCTGCCGGACATACATATAGGCTATGTAACAACTGAAGATTTTGTTCATCCCTGTGCGGCCCACATTGATAAGGGATCGTTCAAGTATTAATTTCACTGCCCAGAAAATGGAGATTAAATAAGTATTTTGCTGTCTAAAAACACTAAATATAGTCATAATGTTTTCCCCGCGTTTTATTTCGTATAGCAATATTTCTCCCATCCCAATGTGTGTGTGTGTTTATTATTTGAAATTAATGTTTTGCAAGGCGAGTGTGCTCCTCTTGTCTAGAGATAGTAGCGTAGATGAGTGTTTTTTTGCGGTCTTTTTAAGGCATTATTATCTTGATTCAGAACCTTGAAAAAAGCGTAGGCTAGAAAAACACACCCTTATCTCAAATATAACGTCCTACATTTAGAGAGTCACCACTGAATGTCTAATAGAGACCAGTTATCGGCGAGGAAACTGTACGCCATTTCACTAACTTCAGCCCAGAGGCTGTCAGGGCAGTAGCTAAGATTTGTGTTTAACTTGGGAATGTTATAAAGTAACAGCGACCCCCCCCCCTCCTCTTCAAAGAAATAAGGAGTGTGGTCCGGTTATCCTCCCCGGGAAAATGTGGATTTTTAAGGTGCAAAATGGCGCTATTTAAGCGATCTTCGTGTGGTCAGGAGGAGAGGATTGGACCCCACGGACCACCTCCTTTCTGGCTACAACCCTGCTATGGTGTGATGTGATGTGCGTATTTCCTCCCACTTGTTTATTTATTGCTTTTCCTTGCCTTCTTGGTTTAACGACCGAAACTCCAAAAGTACCACACTGGAAACACAGCTATTAATATTACCTATCAGTAGGCGTATAAGAAGTGAACTAGGAACTCGTAATTAAGTTTTTTATATATGTTAACAAAATTGGTCATTTTTGTTGACATGTATAAAAATAAAATATATGTAGGAATTATGAGTTCCTAGTTCACTGAAAGGGACTGTAAAGTAAGAGCAATTGTTATGTTTTCATTGTGATAATTTTGAATTTTTTGACCGTGGAAGGCAAGGAAAAAAAACCAATAAATAAGCACGTAAAGGAAAGAATGACTCGTAACCTCTCTGCAATTCTCGGACTCGTCGTACGTGCAAAATGCGTCCATGCAGGCGGC
>PNEQ01031471.1:25933-74435 GCA_003012365.1 Medauroidea extradentata
AAATGAACTAATATCTCTATCACAAAATCGCTACATTGTTTTGTCACTAATACATCAAAGTTTCTATCTGAATTTTTCCGTTGCAATGAACACAATGGATTTTTAGATTCTTGCACCCAAAGTATCACATATTTTAGCATGAAAATGAGCCAAAATGGCACAAAATATTTTTTTTACTGGCAAACGACTCTTTTTTTTTAAAGCCTACATATAATTGTGCATAGTATGACTTCACACGCTCTCAATTTTTTTCAACCCATTTGGTTGAAAACTTTTTGAGTTTTTTGCACCAACGTGAAAAAAACTACCGGGCATGGCCTTAATGTTGCCTTCTGTTCAAGACACCAAGTTGTGCGCAGAGCTTCAGCCGTTATCAGATGATTTGAAAACTGCTCATACAACAAGAATACTATTGCAGGCACGTTTCCGAAACATATAGCAGTGTGAAGTATACAAACAGATCTAGTACTTGGAAAATATATATAAAAAATGCGTGCAACGCTACAAATTGTTTGTTTAGGGCCGGTACACACAAGCCTGATTTTAAAACGAAAAATGCTTTGAGGAAGTTTTTATTTATTTGAACTAGTTACTCTAATAAGATGAAAATTTTACAATACCATCAGGGTTACATTGCTATTTGATTCTACTTTTTGTGCTGATAAAAATGAATAACTTTTTTAGTTTATCATGAAAAACTTTAGTAACAGAAATTCCAAATACACAACAAAAGTGGACATTTTTAATCATCTTTTGAACATTTACATTCACTGAACATGTTTATAAGAAATATAGTAATGTAAATATTTGTCTTATTTAAAATATAAAGATCTTTACGGTTCCCCTTGAACAGCCTTAAGGCGACCGCCTGGATAGCGCTGGAACTGCGTGCAGCGTGTTCTGAGTTACGTTCTTTTTCTCAGAGACCAGTAAACGTGCGTCCACAATGCTTATCTACGAAAATTAAAAAAATTCACACTACTTGTGAATGTGACTTTCAAGACACCACGCCGCACACTGTAAGCATTATTTTATATCCCTTAAACTTTGACGAAAATCGGCTTTTTCACGCGGTTGTTTCCCAAGACATATGTAACGGATTTGTTCGAAATTGAGGTGTACAAGTACACTGGACTTTGCTACAGTGACGCGTGGAATAAAATGATAGGGTCGCCGCTATAAGTCCCACAGTAATAACGTTACGGCGGGAACACTGCGCGCGCATTTACAACCCTGGCCGTAGAGGCGATATCACAATACATGTGCTGGTCGACATCGCTCGTAGCGCCTCGTCGATTTTCGCCTCACACACCCTTCACACATGCGTATACCCATTTCAAGCTCACCACTATTCATTAAAGCATATTTAAAAGCGGCAGAGTATGGTGAAAATGTGTGTTTTGTGACCTTTGTAGGGTGTGTAAATCTTGCCGCAGAATCTGTTAAAAGTATATGCACGTACCACTGAAAGTCTAACATAGGCGCGTTGTCGGCGAGAAGACTATGTGACAGTTCAGTGACGTGAACCTAGAGGACAGAGAGAGACGCAATGCGCGTGCTGTGTCGTCTATACCGCTCCGCACTTCTAGGCTTAAAAGGAGGTAAATGTAAGGTTCTTATCTAGGTAGGCTGCGTTGGTGTATGTGAGGCACAAAACCGATCGAGCGTTAAGAGTGACGTTGGTCGGTGTATGCAATGCAATATCGCCTCTACACGCAAACCCCGCAACTGGCACGCAGGGCTTTACTACTATTCATTTTCCTATGTGACTTTAAGCAGAGACCATATTATTTTATGTGCGATACTTGTTCAAATTCCAGCACCTAATTCAATTATTGTGTTTTTTCGAATCCGGTTGGAATTTTCCTGGATACGGCAGTTTAAAAACGCTGTTTTTTAGCCATTTTGAGAGTCTTGAGAATCAATTTTTCCTATAAGCGATTCTGATTTTTAAGCTTATAGAAACATAGTTTGAAATGTATTTTCTTTCCGTAGATCTACAAACTTAATGTGGGTTGAGATGTTTCTTCCAAATATGATTACTTGTAACTCACTGCAATGCGTTTCAAGCGCAGGTAGATAGGAACCTCAACGGAACATACACGCGTAAGGAAATTCGTAATACGGAGACTTCGCGATCGCTGCACGTGTCGGAAATGCCTCGCTCGTGTCGGGGGAGGAAGAGTTCCTGGAAAACAAGAAAGTATTTGTTAAGCGCGCATGTGTATGTGCGCGCTATGCCGACGTACCGACGTGTCGTCCGGGGTATTTTTGTTATTTACGTGCGCGCGTGCTGGGCCCGTCGTAGCTATTTACGTCGCCTATGGCCTTATTGATATGTCGCTGCGGGGATATGTCGTCTCCCGCATAGCTTATCAGCGTGTGCATGTGTTCAGGGCTACGTAGGGTGCGGGTGGAGGGAGGGCATATGTGTATGTGACTATAATTCCTCCGAACCGCGCGCATGAAACATGGCGAGCTGTGTTACGCGCCTGCTACACGGACTGACTTAAAACTAAAGGCCCCAGCTGTAACAAATATTTCCATCTAAACCGCTAGCGATGGAAAAGTATCGCGTTGGGATACCGAAGGTACTTGAACTCAATATTGTTTCACTGGTTGATACTCGGCTTTCTTGTTTTAACCGGTGGAACACTTCCCGCCACAAAACAGTAAAATGTCCTTTTAATTTTAATAATGTAATTAGGTGTGTATAATGATTTAGGCGACAAGGCAGGGACCACTGCTTTGTCCGTTTTCTTGTACGTTGAAGTTACTTGCCTACTGACTGCAGTACAAATTCTGTATTAACTGTAAAAATAAATTGTTCTCCCCATCTCCACAGCGAATACAATAAATTGTTTCGTATTAGTGAACACACCGTGGCCACGATGCTCTCCAGTACCCCCTGATGTTCTGCCATGGTGAAGATGGCTATTAATCAAAATAACAGCGCGATGCAAAGACCAACAATCCTCTGAGTTTTACAGCTACAGTTTCAAACATCTGATAAATTAATGCAGTGCCGAACATATACTTAAGCAGCGATAAATTTTCTTAGTATTAATCGAATTGCCGAAGAGGACATATGACTACTACGGAAATATTTGTTATTTTACTCCCTAACTTGAATTCATTGTTTCGCCCTATATATTTATTTGTCTCTATGGTACATTAGCCTACGGATGGTTGATACAGTTCCTTAGGCCTATAATCTCGCTAAGGCCAAGTAGAAACTTTAAATTGTATCATTAATATAGTGAAAACGGTCATACATTCAGGACGCAGACAAAATTTGCAAATACTACAAAGCTTTAAGAGACCTGTATAGGAAGTTTCAGCACAACTTCTACAAACTTGGAGGGTGGGTTGCTTACGGAGGAAAAAATCCACATAAACATAGGGTCCATAAATCCTTGGTTTTTCAGTTATTAATTGAAGTTTAGTTCAATGTTTTTAAAGGTAACCAGTAGTAGAAGTAATGTTGTTAGATAAAATGAATGATGTTATGGCGACAAGGATATAAGTATATTTATGTTCTAATTTGTACTCACAGTAAATGTTTGAAATTGCACCCTCTTGCTTCCTCTCCTCAAAATGACTAAACATGTATTTTTCAGACAGACGTTAAGTAAAAAAATACCAACAGAAATCATAAAACAAAATTAGACACACAAGGCTGAACTTTGCAACACACTTGCCGTAAATAAAATAGTAGGGTCACCGCTTAAAGGGTATGAAAAGATGGAGTAGATTTTGCTCTTACGAAACGAATTAGCTCAACTAGATTTCCCATAATGACACTTTAGAGTCAACATTTGCACGTTATAATGTTCGTATTAGCCGCAAAAACCAATAAACATAAATGCATTTTAAAATTCTCACTGAAACATCTATTACAAAATGTTTTAGTATTTTAAAAAATTCGGTAAATGAGGCAGGAAAATTCAAAATTTCAGTATTTTTTTTTTATTTTAAACAAAAACATTTTGTAATGTATTTTAAAACATGTCAAGCAGTAGCCCGTGACATGTAGTTTCAGTGTGAATTTTGAATTTTGTTTATGTTTACCGTTTTTTTTTTTTTTTTTGCGTCTTATAAGAACTGAAAACGTAAAAATTTTGTCTTTGAGGCGTCGTTATGGGAAAACTAGTTGAGCTAATTCGTTTCGTAAGAGCAAAATCTACTCCCAAGTAATGTCTAAAAAAAATTAACACTGTTTCATACAAACAAAAAATTATGATTTTTTTTCCCTCTCGAACGCCCTTAAAGTCCATATTTTTTTTCTATTTTTTACTCGAAAGCAAAGCATAGTACCACCTAGTACTGTACAAAAGGACGCATGCTAATAAAATATCTACTCGGCGAAAACAATCCCATAGATTTTTGATGAGTAGTTAAGATTTTACCGACGATTATGTAGTCCAGTTGTTCGCTCGCCATCTTACCTTATGCCTATCAAAGTCCCGTAGCAAAAAGCCAACGATCAAAACACTGCTCACCGTTCGACACACGGTTGTTGACACACGGGCCAGTCAAAGAACGGAAATGAAAACAAAAAAGACACTACCATTAATCATAATTATTTTTGATAGTCACCGTAAATATGCAAAATCATTGCTGGGACGAGCTAAGAGACTGATAAGAGCCACAAACACTAAGTTCTAAGAAATTACCTTTAAGGGGCCTGCCTAGATAGACTGTGTTTGTGTGTGTGAGGCAGGAGCGGTAAGTGCCGCTAACCCACATATCTAATGCATTATCGCCTCTCCTCGTAAGCCCCTCAGATGGCGTGCAGTGCTTCACTATTTTCCTTTTTCCTGTGGGACTTTAAGCGGTCACAATATTATTTTATTTCTGGGCAACGTAGTTCAAAGTCTGACGCTTGATTCTATTGTTACGTTTTTTTAAATCCGATTGTTAATTTTCCAGGTACGGCAGTCTGAAAAAGGCCATTTTTGGCCGTTTTGGGGGGCCAGAATATAGTGTTTGTAATAAACGTGCCTAATTTTTATAAAACTATAGTGACATAGTTTCATCTGTGTGTTCTTTTCGTAGATACACAGATATAATGTGATATAAATAGTTACGTGAAAAAAGAGAATAGTCGTAACTTGCTGCAACACATTTGAAGGGCAGGTAGGGAGGCCCCTTAACACAAATATTATTGCTTACTTACAAACACCTTGATTTTGTACAAGATAAAAAAGTAATTTTCTGATTGATTTTGCTTGCATGGTTTGTATTAAAGTGTATTATTAAGTCAAATTTAAAAATTCTCTTTTTATTATCAGTAAATGTTTTTTACATGCGACATCTTATTTACTTGAACAATGACATACATCAAATCGACAAAATGTATGTTGTGAATAGAATTAGTTAATTACTAGTTCACATAATTCAGTGCCCGAAAAGTGTTTTTAACATTCGTATTTGCACATATACTGTACTGTAGAAGTTTTTCTGCTCTTTTCCTGCTATCAACAATGTCTTATACATTTTGAGCACGTACCGTTATTGCACCTGCCGGGTAACACTCAATAAAGGAGTGTTGTGGAGTCCAAGGTGTATTACCGGAGAATTCATTCCTTACTTCTTAAAGTACACTACTGGCAGAAGAGAATACCTGTCCCTAGTATAATGTTACACAGACAATTCAGTCATGTACAGACATTGTTTAGCAGCGTATGCCTTATAACACTCCAGTCTTCGCCTCTGTGGTTGTGTATAAGGGTTAGTTGTAAACGTGCTTAATTTTTAGTATTAGCTATGTAACATAAGATGAAACTTTACATAATAGGACAAAGGGGAATATCTAGAAATTCTGGGAGAAGGGAGTCATATTCTTACTATGCCAGTGTAGATTTTAGAACGAGAAGGGGCACTACATTACTGACCTGTAGGCTAGCCTCCAAGAAGATCTGTGTAGTCAAGAAGACAGAAGCTGTTCATTGGCTACTCGCTGACAAAGTGATACCTAGAGATGATGGACGATGGTATATCGCAAAATTTGTTGTGCCCACATAACATTGAAATTGCAACACGTATTATTGGTCGATACACGTTAGATACAACGTAGCTGTCTGCAGACGAATAACACGCATGAAATATTACAATAGCGGGATTCTTATTGGCTCAGTCAATTAGGATAATAGCTCCAAGTACATGCGAAAGCTAGTAATCTTATAGTAGGCTGAACGTACTTTGAAATCCAGCAAACAGTCAAGTTTTCCCGCGGTAAACCACTATTTCTAGTGATACCACATGATTCGACAAGCATTTAGTTGATTCTTTATTATTCGTTCAGCCCTCTTCAGGAGGTATCAAATAAGTCAAAGACTAATGACGAAAGTGGCGTAAACAGAGATATTTGAAATCTGGCTTGTACCTAAAATAAAACGCGAATTTTTCATGTTCCTATACATTACACACTCATAATTTCAAGAATAATAACCAAGAGATTTGTATTTGAAAGTAATTCTTTTTACAGTTTTAAAATATCAGAAGGGATTTGTGGATTGTAGAAGAGGTAGGGGTTGAGATCACGCATAACGAATTAGTAATTCTGGATAAATAATTACTCATTAAGTTGGCAAATACCATTATCTAGGATTGCCATTGAGTATTTTATTCATATAGACTTCGAAAAAAGCGTAGAAATCAATTTATGTTTTCAGTTATATCCCCGTGTCTATACGACCAATTTAAGGAGTGTTAGACAAATTTTATTGTATTTTCAGTTTTTGAGCCTTAACATTCATTCAAATTGTATTAACAAAATTTTCTTTTCGACAAAGCATAGGATATAGTGTTGGTAAACTGCTTGACATAGATAATAATGGCATTTTTCATTACATATGTACACATTTAATGTGTCATGCAGGATCATTACAAGAGAATTTCTTGAAAGTTAACCTATAATTCGATCGCAAATGATTCTGCATGACAAATTAATGAAAAAAAAAATAATATTCATGTCGAGCAGTTCACCAAGAATATATCCTATGTCTTGTTGAAGAGAACATTTTGATAAAAAATTTCAATAAATACTATGCCTCAAAAATTGAAAATAAAATAAAATTGTCTAACACTCTTCCTTAATCAGTTGTGAATCAGAATGGTCTAATATACGGAAATCAGTTTTTGTGCGTACGACCTACGTTCTGTGCGTTATGTTAACTGTTGTGAACCCACCCAGGAGTGGTATTCGTTGTAGCAGCACTTGCCCCAGTTGATTATCGCCGCTCGGCCTACAGTAGCCGACCTGACTTCAGTGGCGAGGGGCGGGGCGAGTGTGGCAGCCTCGCGATGGGTGTCCGAGCAGGGTTGCCGCCCCTCGCAGACAGTTTATCTGCCGTGAACGCAAGCATAATCGTAGACGAAGGCTAGTAGCGTGGATGGCCTCATTCCTCGGCGACGCAATACGTCCAAAATAACCACTTGCGCTATCGGCTCTCCCTTCCTGATTACAGGAGCAGTGGAGAAACTGAGCGGAGTAGCTTCCAAGAGCTCTAGAGAGAGCAAGGATACGAATTTGAATGTCAAACTACTTTAAGAGGAGTCTCTAGCTAAATGTTTTCTGTGAAAGAAACGTCTGCTCATATACGTAAATAATTGATCTTGGAACATAGTTTCTTTCCGGAAAAGATGAAACATTATTATCTGCAGACGCCACGTTCTACTTTAGTCCTAAAGTAGGCTATATCATTAAGGAAAAAAACCGTTAAAATAGCTTAAATTGTATTTTAGGGCATTTACACTCAGTCTCCGGAAGGGAGAGGAGGAAAGAACACATATCCTGGTGTCTGTAATTCAGTCTTATGCCGTATACTACCCAGGCAAACATTTGAAGTCAGTTTATTTGTGCCTTTGTTGCTTGAACGTTTATACATGTTGTCACTGTAGCCCATAAACATTGTTTCCGCCATAACAGCCAATGTATTTTACTCGAAGTCTAAAGAGCAATAGAGTAAACATGACTAATTGATTAGCAGATGTGCCGTGTTTATCTCAGTCTACGGTGACTGGAGAACAACATTTTAAAATAAATTAAAACGCTACAGCATAGTTGTGTTTTGGAACACATTTCTGTGAGTACTGACCACGGCCGTAGAAGAAACGACATCGCCTACTGTTTGTGCATGGAAACCGTTGTTGAACTAACGTAATACATTTATGCTAGTTTCTGCTATTTATTTATTGCGTGCAAATTTGTTTGTTCATTGGTATTAGCAAGCAGTTGCACATCGTCAGTTACGTACATATTCGTAAATAAACAATATATGAGGCCGTATTTTCAGGTTAGTTCGCTGGGTGTTATACATAAACGATTGTTTAACCACATAATTTACATAATGCAAATGTAAAACATGAAATTTAACAGTAGCAGATGTATTTCACGTACCTGATCGCTCTTTACACCCGAATTCAACGCACGTAACCGTTTTCATTCAAATCTGTTTATCCTAAGGAACAATAACATACGAGGCGCTTACGAAAACCTTACTCGATCTACTCGCTGCTGTATGTTGGTCAACAATAACGGATTGTTCGCGCAAAACTGGCATATATATGTCGACTACAAGAAAGTCCCAACATGCCATATCCTGTATACGCCTACCTCCATGTTTTGACTCATGCGATGATAACATACTGTTACATATCTAATTTGCGTGCTATTGGACTACAACGACCACGGTCTCTAAGTCGCCTCTATGAGCAAGGTGCTAAACTAGGGACTGCCTGCCCCGTGAGAACTTCTCTCAGGGCCGTATCTATAAACGACTTTCGAAAGACAACCAACTGCTATCCCCATAGAGAAAGCATTGGTGAGCTGTTGGTTGTCATTCGAAGGCCGTTTAAAGATACGGCCCTCAGAGTATCACATGGGTGTCGTTCGAGGCGTACTAGTGCAGAAGCGTTACGGACGACATAACACGCGTCTCACCCCTCCCCTTAGCTTCTAGGCGCAAGTCTCTGAACTGCCATGCAGTCTTGCCAACTCGCCTGTGAGACATTCAGTGGCTGTGGCGGATCTAGTTGAGGAGGGGCAGGGGGCAGACTGCCCCGGGCGTCGGGTTAGAAGAGGCGCTGGTGATGCCGAAAATTTTTACTTTGGAGTGGAATGTAAATGAGTGCATAAAAAGATGCAGTATTAGACTATTACTAGTTTTGTATTTTTATTAACCATGAACACCATGTAATGATATAGGTACAGTATTTATAAACACAAGGCACACTTAAAACGCTGCTAGTGGTAAGTACAGGTTTTATGTATTTCTGCCAAAATTGTATACTTTTATTTAGGTACGTTTATTACTGTTGAGTTGATGGAGTGGAAAAAGGGGACGGGAAAGGAGGGATGGGGGGAGCAAATCACAATTCTTGCCCCGGGCGAAGGAAACCTTTAGATGATCCGCCCCTGTTCAATGTTGATCCTATCATAATATTACGAAATATTTAATATCAACTAGCTTATACCTTCCAAAAGATACTTCGCTATATTTTCTGAAAGGACCATTTCCTCAACAGCGTAAAAATAAACTTCAGAGCTACATGGAGGACCAGAAATCAGTACATGAAGGATCTGAAATGACAATATACTTGTGTAACATTCCTTGAATGATATTCCTAAGCCGACATGACTGACGCATGCTGAACAGTTTTCAAATAACCTTATAACTGCCGAAGCTCTGCGCATCACTTGATGGCCAGGGCTGGCGGCCACCGTTAACAACTAATATGTAAAAATACACATTTTTACAATCTTACTTAAAAACCGTACAATATTTCACCAGTCGGGTAAATGCAAGGCACGTGCATAAAAGTCTGGCGTATATGACAACAGTTTGTTCACGCCCAGAAACTTGCATATGTGTATATATATATATATATATATATATATATATATATATATATATATATATATATATATATATATATATATATATATATATATATATATATATTAACGCTTTTATTCAACAATTTCTGAGAGTGTACAAAAATTTTGCTTCAGTCTACCATAAATTTGCATCGGAAATTATTGGAAAATACATTTCCTTCGCCATACGTTATGGGATAGGTATTCATTCCCATGTATGGATCCAGACTTTTGTGGAATGTTTGAGGTGGAAGGGAGTTGTCATGTCCCTAATTGTAGACTAGACTTTCTAACGCCCGTGCTTGACTTTCCATAATAGTGGGGTATATTACCAAATTGTGTATCTTCTTCCCTCTCCGAGAACAGAAAAGAAAGATTGACGATAAAAGCAAACAAGTTGACTGTCCATGAAGGAAATTATAAAATGTTTGCGAGATAAAGTTAAACTTCCATGTTTTATTTAGCTATGCGTATAGTGTAAGAGCGTTTTATGTAGCTGATTGGAAAAAATTCCGTGTATGAATTTTTATTGTGTTTTTCAAGGAACACCTTTGGAAACTCTTTGTCAAAGAAATTCCTGGTAAAACTTAGAAAGAGTGATGAAAATAATACAAGTTTAAAGGTTGTAAATTTACATTTGTAGGTCTACTTGCAATTAGGGGGGAAAATATTTTAAATAGTAATGCAGATGCTATTCTAAAAATGAAAAGTAAATTACTTATTACATAACTGTTAAACAAAATCAGGGGTGCCCCAGGATTCCTATCTGCTTCCTTGTGTTTGACCACTTACCTTATTTACTCCTGCCGAGACTATGGTAACTATTATTTGCTTATCTTTTTTTTTGTGTGTATTCAATGTATGGTTCAGTTACTTTTTTTAAATTAAAATGAAGGTTCACTTTATTCCGGCAGAAGGCATACCAGAGGATGTTGTTTGTTTGCAACTACATAATTTCCGACTGTCTCATGATTTTGATAAACTATACAGTTTTCCTTATTTCTTTACGTAGAACACCCTTGTAACTTCACAAACAAATAATTGTGCAAGAAAAATTTTTTGTACGTTTACAATAGTTTGTAAAATTACAAAAAATTCCTTGTAATATTTACAAGAATTATTTAGTTTTTCCAAAAATATTTGGGGAACTGAATTCCAAACGATGCTAAATCCAAAATTTTAGAAATAGCAATAAAAGGTAATATATTTTTCGTGTGCATTTATATATATATATATATATATATATATATATATATATATATATATATATATATATTAAATGTTTTACAGTGGAATCTCACTATAACAACAACTGTAAATGGCAACAAAAACTGTCTTTATAGCGGATTGTTGTTATATCCAAACAATTTTACATGTATTATGGAGAGATGGTGCATTATAAAGCTGTTGTTATAGGACATATAATGTTATAAACCATACTCTTTATAACGAGATTTCACTGTACTTATAAAAATACAAGAATTTTACTGTTATTCTTAACATATTTCAGACAGAAATAAATACACACAGTAAAAATTTAATTTTTCCCCTAGTTTTAAATTTTGGAGTTAGCATGATTTGGAATTCAGGTCCCCATTTGTAGGATAATTCTAACGAACACTGCATGCACCAGGTCGGCTTAGCCAACCAAATCCTGAACCCGCTGTGTGAAAGCCGCCTGCATTTTCGCTGCGAGTCATGCGCCGCGAATGTATGCACCCGATCTGCGAGCTAGAGAAGAAATATATAGGCAACGTGGGAAAGACGGCTGCATTGTTGCGCCGGCACGGCGTGGCGTATACAATAGTATCCCAGGATCTGCCGCCTCCGTGAAGCGCCCGCCCAACAGACGGCGATAATTAGACTCGTAATTGCAAACAGCGCGAGGGACACACAGCTCGTTGGCTGTTGTGCATCCAGGACAGGACTCACACATGGAACTGTGGAGTTTGCAACGTCCAATATGAGGTGGGGTAGAC
Organism: Medauroidea extradentata; assembly: GCA_003012365.1. NCBI lineage: Eukaryota > Metazoa > Arthropoda > Insecta > Phasmatodea > Phasmatidae > Medauroidea > Medauroidea extradentata. The sequence goes on from PNEQ01031471.1 coordinate 37,796, forward strand.
GTGAAGCGTAGCTACAAAACACATCGTATACAGGTCAAACTATGGAAATTACACGTATAATTTGTTGACGGAAAATGTTTCTATAGTGGTTTGGTTAGAAATAGTCGTTCGAAAATAAAATTGCGCTTTGAAGTTTCCAATTTTTCGTTAGGTTAGCTTATCTAACCTCGCCTCGTCTAACAAAGAAACATAAAAAATGTAATTACGTAGGACTACTTCCAACCACTATAGACACATTATTCATAAATAATTTATGCCTGTGATATCCGAAGTTCGGCCGGTATACGATGAGTAGTTACTCTTCATATTTACACAAGATTGTTTTATTAGGTAAACTTCTGGGATTGCGTAGGTTGTCTTGAGTCACATGACCAAATGTGTCCTAGCACTAGATTATGTCTAAATGTCTGTAAACGATATACGTCCTATTCCTGAGCTTGAGAAGAATCAGCCATTATGTAATCGGCGCTTGACCGACTTGGAATGTTGGCTATGTGTTAGAAGAATTGCCATTCAGTGTCAGTTACGCGCCCAACCATCAAAGGACTATGCACTGGCGGAACATCGCTTACACAGTAGCACAGGCAATAATAATGCGTATTGTTAAGTTTGAGCGGGAAATATATAGGACTATTTGAAGTGTTAAAAATGGATGAGTGGTCACCGGACGTTTGAAAAACTCTACTTCGGCTACTATTTGGCCGCTTCAAGTGTCCTCTCTAGGCAAATCTCGGATAAGGATTGATAAGTTAGATTTTATTATGTGATGCTCCGTACTTATACAACCAACAAATATGCCTCCAGTTTCTTTTTATTAATCTCGGAGCGGCCCACATTTCTACTAGGTCTTTTAGGCTGTGAACAGATAAGTATTTTCATTCTATAAACGGGAGCTCCGCGGGAAACACGCCGACCGACGGCATCGTCCGTCACGATTCCCACATGCGATAATCCGGGGCCAACCCCGGCGGGAATTGATCCCAGATCGCCTTGGTGGGAGGCGAGAGGTCTGATCCCTCGACCACCGCGGTCCCCTGCAGAAATTGGATTTTATTCTCAAACCGATATCATGAAAAATGACTTTGAGTCCTGTCGAATATAATTGAACATGCAAATCCCGGTGCTTGCTTGAGCCAGACCACTTTTTTTTTTTTTTTTGGTGACGCTACTTTTTCTTACGTAGAGTTTAATTCTCTATAAGCTTTGAGTTAACAATTTATACATTGGTATCTAAACCTGATGTTAAGTAAGCCCGTCGTGTTTTTGAACAGTTTTGATTTGAGTTCCTGTTGAAGTCAGATTGTAGTTGAAGTAAATAGCACGGGATTCATACATTTTCCCAAACGAAAAACTAGCTACGTACTTGAAATTTAATTGCCTTCAAAGAGACAACTTTCAGGCATTTCATATTTAACTAACTTTGTTAATACTAAACTATGCAAACTACACTAGTTTTTTCTGTCTCGTTGATTTGTTAAAAAAATGTTCTGCTAAAATATTGATGTATAAAATGAATTGTATTATTTCACAATTTGTTGCGAACCGGCCTTTGGCTGAACTGTATGTGGGCAACCTAATTATAAATAATTACATAAATTCGACACCATCCGAGAATATCAAATGGACGGACGTGCCGTATAGTTAATAGTTAATTTAAACTGCCAATCGGTACATAGCCTCAGTAACGATATGAGAAGAAATTTCAAAACCTATGCACCCTTAGTAAAGATGGCGTTTTCACGGATTGTCTTCCTCTTGCTTCGTAGCATTGGCTGATAGATATCGTGGTATCGTGGATACATCACACGTGAATTCCTAAAAAACCTTATCTCAAGTCTCACGAGACATTTGACCAACTCACGTCGTTTACTCGCTATCGGATCACAAAGTTCAGTCTCGGAATCGTCAGTTTATGTTCTGCTATAGCCTAAATTTTCAGGAAACTATAATCACATAAGTATGTGTGGGTATGTATGTATGTATGTATGTGTATATATATATATATATATATATATATATATATATATATATATATTATATATATATATATGTGTGTGTGTGTGTGTGTGTATCTATGTCTAATGGCTATTAATATAATTTTCAGGAGTGGTCTAAGGCCTGATTATTTTGCCTGCCATCCCATAGCGTAAAATCGTCGCCGAAATAACCTACTTAAACAAAAGCCTATTTTCTTGTGCTGCACAAACTTAAATATGTTAGTAATAACTATAGTTAAAACACGTTTTTATTCCTCGTCCGATGTAAGCATTTTATAGGTCTGTAAAAAAACCTTCGAAAGCTAAAGAACTCAGACAGGGAGTACGTAAATAATTTCGTCTTTAGGCCTACAATGTTTCCGGTACTAATTTTACGCCATTTTTTAATGAGAAGATACTACTCCAGGAAAATACATTTTACGAACGACTGTCTTTATAAGCGTCTTTATGTCAGGCCGGGATTATTAAAACGTTACCTATGCGAAAACTAATAAATACGAAATGTGTGAAAAAATGTGTTGCTAGATGTTAAGATGCCACTTTTCTGCACAGAGAATTTAATTACGAGTCTCTCGTTTGGCTACCTTCTCAGAGTCTGGGTACATTATGAGTTAACGACCTGCAGGTCAGACATGTCTGCCTCGTAAACTCAGATAGAAGCGAACTATTAAGAGGACTAGATATATAAATTAACGTTGAAAATCTTTATTGATATTGGCAGGCATATTCAGCATAGAAGAAAATCAAGGAGTAGTTAGTTCTAGGTAACAGTCTTTCCTGTCTTTGTGAACAAATAGGCCTACTTTTCCTTTGTGTTGATTTCCTTCACGTCTGATGTTTACAGCGTAATAATCAACTTACCTCGTACGCGATAATTTATTTACTACGCCATCTTAATCAAGAAAAAACTCGTACTTGGCTGGAATAGGCTTGATAAAAATGAATGTCTGTCTGTTTGTAATGTGTGTTTCTAATGTGTGTGTGTATATATATACACACACACCATTCAACCTATTGCTATTAAACTTTTGTGAGTTGTAGGTGAGCTTGCGAAGGTTTCTGAAAAAAAAATCTATACACAGGCTGGAAGGAGGAGGAGAGGGACATAACGAGGCAGGGGACAGAACGCGGTACCCAAAAAATCTAGCGACAATTTTTTTTTTTTTTAATTTTTCAAAACGGTTAATAATGACCCTTAATATCATTTCCCACAATTTAGAACTTAAAAATTTTTTAAAAAATAATTTTAGAAAAAAAAATACGGTACTGTATAATTTTAAATATTTTCGGTAGTAAAATTATTACTTGTATTAAATTTTTAAATGCCTAAACGTTTTTATGACACGTTTCATGTTTTTATTCTATTTTTGTTTTTTGGAGAAATTAGTTTTTGGAAGTATATTGGCAATATAAATACATATATTTATGAAGTACTTAAGCTAATTTTTACGAACTTTTGTATGACTCAAAGTACTTCCCGCACATTACAGTGTATTTGAAGTTTACTGTACAGCTGTGAATTGGACGAGACAGGTTTATTTCACAAAAAAAATATCGACTGTCATTGCAACAAAAACACAAAACACAGTAAAAGTAAGTGCTCTTAGAACGGTCAAAACAAAGTTATGTGAATCCGAGTATGCCTGCTTCTAATGGCCCACAGACAACTCAAAGTTGTGTATATTCGTTAGAGGGTAGACCCCAAAGACGTCAACAGTTGAAAACAGCCAATCACTTACCATGAAGCAGAGCTGCAGATGTGCACGTAAGACAGTGAAATAAAATGTTGCATATTTATTTTCACCAAAAATAATTGTCTCTACAACGCTGAGAATACATTCCTAATTTAAAAAAATAATATATTACTTATTGTGTGATCCATATCGATAATATATTATTGATTCGTGAGTTTATATCAATGTGTTGTGTTATACTACAGCGCGATATTGATGCGTTTTAAATATGTGTTTGTAAACAACCTAACATTACCAAAACCCAGTAATTCCAACTTAGGTGATACTACCCAGTGCCCACCCTAAATGCAGCAGATGAGTCTGGTCTTACAGTTCGTGAGCCAGCTTAAAAGAAAACCTCTTTGTAACCACCCGCAGCACAAACATATTACCTTAAACCTGTTTCTCCGACAATGCTCCCCCTCTCCCACTCCCCACCCTCGCCCCATTCCTTTGTACTTGGGCAGTTCTGAGTGCTTGAGTGGCTGGGCAAGTACCCTCGCTCGAGACGGTTACACAGTTTGTTTTCGGGAACAAGGGCCCTTTGTGTGGGAGGGGCGCCCTACACAACATCCTTTTCTGCGAAGAACAGACGTGTTCTCGAAAGCCTTATTCTTTCGTGGTTCAAGTCTTCTCGTGAAATGTCAGGGAGAGTGCCCATCGCTGGAACATCATCTGACATTGATGGAAGCTAAATAATAAAGCGCCGGGCATAATCGCATTGCTCCGTAAACGTATTGTGGATGACTTATCAGTCGCCTCCTGGCAGGAAATACTTCACCGAGGCGTAGTCACCGAAGTGGTAAGGGCGATCCTGACACACGCGTCAAATACATCATGACCTCTACGCGTAAGACAAATGAACTGGGACGTGCAGTCTCACGTTGTAGCCTCGTCTCTATAAAACTTTCTGTACTAACCTTACATTTGTAATACTATAAATTAACTTATGCTGCTTATCGGTCAGGTAGGCCTATGTAATATTTTAAAACTGCGCGTAGGGGCCGCGATGGCCGAATGGTCAGACCGTTCGCCTCCCTCCAAGGCGATCAGGGTTCGATTCCCGGCGGGATCGGTCCTCAGATCTTCGCATGTGGGAATCGTGCCGGTCGATGCCGTTGGTCGGCGGGTTTTCTTGGGGATCTTCCGTTTCCCCCGCCCTTTTATTCCGGCGCTGCTTCATACTCACCTAATGCCACCCCTCACCAGTCCTCGATGTTAAGTGCTGACCATACTATCTCACTCACTCGTTTGATATTGTCTTCAAGAAATGAGCATTAAAATAAGATTTAAAAGACGGAAACTACCACTCAGACAAAAAAAAAAACTTTCTTCAGTGCTTTTTTTTTTTGTGTAAACGATCTAAGTTTCATAAAATATTTTCGAGTATAAGGGAAAAACATCGATGCAAGAATATACATACATGTGCATGGTGACCACACGTCCTTGAATTCTTGAAAAGCTTGAATTGTCCTTGAGTTATTTTTTTTATTTGTTTGAAAGTTGAATAATTTTCCGTTTGGTACATGTCAATATGTACTTCTTTTGAAGCATAAAGATTGATATTTTTTATTATATGCACTTGAAACATAACCAACATTTACAACATGCTAGTAATAACCTCGAGATACTTTGTGTTCACAAGGCGGATACTATTTCAGCGTCTTGGGTTTCAAGTACAATGTATTGGGTCGGGCAACCTTGTTCCAACTGCCATGGTTGCAGTAGGCCTACTCATATTTTCATTTTCAAAATAGAAGGGAGAAAGATAGTGTGTGTATTAGGGTCAGAGAGTTTGTGTGTGTGTGTGTGTGTGTGTGTGCACGTGTGTGTTTTTATTGGCAAAATATAAGTTCTGAAATAAAATTATTTTACCATAAGCATGTGTAGATTTGTATTAATTTCTCGTATGAAAATTAATTTGCAAAAAAAATGCTATGTACTTGACATGAAGTAAGCCCTAATATAATTAAATTGTGAAATGTGATTCCTCATCTTCTGCAACATCAGGACCATATTTTGAAACATAGTGTAGTTAAAGCAACATGTCTGACTATACATTTGCCATGTTACCATTATTGAACCATGATTGTGTCGCCAATTCTAGTCCTCACGTGTTTAATAATTTTTTTTTTTTTTTGTAATTGGAAAAGAAAATAATATTACACAGAAGTAACTTGATGTCTAAATACATTGTTTTTTTTTGTTTGTGATGTATTTGGCAAAAATACTGTATTAAAAAAAGATTTTTCAGAAATTTAAGGTATTCCTAGTAACTATTATTGGCAAACCTAATGTAGGAAGTACAGTTGTTCTTTTCTTGAAAATTGGTTTTGTGTCAATGAAATCCTGGAAATGTTCTTGAATTTAAAAATCAGATTTGTGTGGCCAACATGACATGGGACATGCAATATTTCAACGATCATATAAACTATTAAGACAGTTATTGGTACTTAGTTCTTACAGCAAAACATAGGCACCGGCACATAGTTAATTTTGATGTAACTAACTAAATTCAGTGTCTTTTGGCACTTAGATCATTTAGAATTTCTACTCTACAATTATAAAATCCGTTTTGCGGCCATACAAGGAAAATTTTTATACAAGGAAATATTCAGTTTAGTCTATTTTTAATCTCCGTATTTCACTTAAATTTAGATATGAAACGTAATACCAGTTTCTTTTAAAACGACATAATTGAAATACCCTGACAAATTCATTGTTTTAAGTTCACGTGTAGTTGTGTTTCTATCTTGTTCACCGTGAGTTTGTATGTATGCGAGCGAGTGTGTAAGAGAAAGTGTGTGTGTGTGTGTTGGCGAGTGTGCGAAGACATTTATTTATTTGACTTGGCCATTCGGAATTCCGCTACGCTACTCTTGTAATGAGCGTTCGTGATTCGCGTGTTAAAATAAGCCAGTCGTAAAAGCAAAATGATGCCGCAACTTGATGAAACATATCGGGTCATGAAATCTTCGTAGTAGGAGCATGCGGGTATCGTCTCACCAAAATGCAACAACGACCTAAGGGGCACTGAAGCACTTAAAAATCCGCCCTCGCCAGTCTCACTGAAATTAACAATGAAGTCAGCGGTGGTGTATATGTAGGTTTGACAGGTACTAAGTTCCGCTTTACGTAATTGAACACGTATGTCGCGCCAGGGGCTCCGAAGCCACAGAGATCGCCGGAATGGGGTTGGAAAACCGCACTGAAAATGAAATACTCAAGCGTTGTCAGCGAGGTCCGAACACACGACTCCCCGAATAGGAGTCAGTTAAGGCCACGTTTCATCATTTCTTTCAAACAAATGCAAATAACTCGAATATTAATTAACCAAATGTTTTGACTGTGCACAGTCAGGAGATTTTTAAATGTTTGTTGCAATGGGAGTTTACAATTAGAATTTATTGATTTGTGGACAAACGCCATTGCTCATGTTTTGCTGATCAAACCTGTGTTGAATGACCAAGTACGAAAACGAACAAGAAAAAACGAATATAAAATACACACACAAATAAAAGAAAAAGCAATCCCAGAGGAATTTTGTAAGTTTTTCTTCTCGAAATAATTGTTATATAGACAACAAAGAATTCTGGAGATATAATTCAGTCGAATATCGACACAACACCCTGACACAAAAGACAGACACAAATATAGAACCAGATTCCCGTGAACAGTGGACAACAAACACAAGGCAATAGACAACAGAAGTTAAAACCAACGATCATACTATAGGCTTCACAATTTTGGGAGAGCGTTTTTCAAAATAATGCACCGTCTGCTATCAAAAACTTATTTTGCTTAATTTTCGCTTTTGACAACAAAATATGTGATATTTCAAGGCACAAAAATCTAAAAATCCGTTTGATGTATTTTAACAGAAAAATTCCTCTACAAACGATGATATATAAGTAGGGCCACGATTTTGTCGCGAAAAGATTTTTGCCCCACTTTGTTTCAGTGTCTCACGTGCACATCGGTAGTTCTGTTTCAAGGTTATTGGCAGCGTGTCTATGTTCAGACACGTTTCTCATTTGACTGCACCAATCAGAATAAGATTTGTGAGTCTGTACGTCTATAATTTGCCAAGGCCAGTGAGAGTAAAACCATCCAACCACAGACGATGTAGCAGAGCTGCAGGTGTGCACATGACGCATCGAAACAAAATGTTGCAAAAATCTTTTCGCCATAAAATCGTGGCTCTATATATAAGTGTTAAAACTGTAAGATGAATTTTTGATATAGCCTATGTATTCGCGTAAAAAAAAAAAATTGAAACCACTGCAAAACTGAAGAGCGAGGTCTTAAGCCTATGGCGCCATACTGCCAGAAACAGACAGTGACCCCTGTCAACTGATATTCGTGACAAAACTTGCTCTTGTGATCTTCTATAGTATTCTTGCAATGGGTTGGTATTATAAACGTAACAGTTTTTTTGGACATACGCCATTGCCGACGGATATTGCCATACTGCAGAAAAAACCCACAATAAAACAAAAAATAAAGGAAGAAAAGTTGTAATCAACATCAACGTACATAAAACATAAAGATAATTCCTGGACGGGCATCCCAGAAGACGACACAAGGACAGTAACAAATATAAACAACACTAAATTAATTCCTTAGTGAAATATGGTCGACTGGAGAAAGACGACCAAAAAAAAAAAAAAGACAGACGACAAAATAATAATGCACGTCAAAAAAAACTGTAATGTTGATAATAATTGCTCTAGTCGTTACCATAGTACAAATATGATTTTGAAAAAACTTCTTTTCCGTTGAGAATAAGACTACTGATCGGCCATCCCCCACAGAGAAGAATGGTTTGAGTTACAGTATGATCCAGAATAAGGCAAACCCAAACTTGGCAACACTGCGTCAAGAATGTAGCGTCCTGCAAGTGTTTCAGCAGACTGCAGTTCTGACTATTACTGTATGTAACTTTCACACTGTCAATGAATATAGTCACTTGTCAGAACTACTTGTTTGTAAGGAGAACAACTTTAAAGTTTGGACATTTTAAAAATATTCAGCCTTGAACGGTTTATTTAATGTTGTATGGCTATAGTTACAGAATAACAAGTTTTCATTGGGGAAGTTAAACATCACTAAGGTTACTTTTGAACACGTTGCTAAACATTTGCACAAAGGAACATTATTCCATACCATATAGACAAACTATTTTATATAACTTAAAGAACTATGGTCTCGTTACATTTAAAAGCATGGAACACGCATTTTACTGTAATGGATGTAACCAAAATTCTAATTTTTTTTTTTTTAAGTTGTAGCCGTACTACTTTGACAGTGCGATATCAATAAGGACCTGAACAATCCGCGCTTTGTTTTGGGCACAAGTTACGATTCTAACAACTGTAAATTTGTGTACATTTTGTGGTTGGTTGTTGCATGATTTGATACCTCTTGGAAGGATATGAACGAATACTAAAAAATCGACTAAATTTAGGCCCAATCGTGTGGCAGCATTGTCAGTCACCAGCCAATAAGCGAGTGTTGTATGCTTGAGTACACGGGTATTCTTGGAGGCCTGCGTACAGGTAAGCGAACACACGCATTTTTCACGTCTCTGGATATCATGTGATGATTATTGTTGTTTTTACGTTATTGCATTGTTTTTATCACTTATAACTAGGGCCCGGTAGTTTTCGCGAAAAGATTTTTGCCCCACTTTGTTTCAGTGTCTTACGTGTACACCTGCAGCTCAACTTCATGGCTATTGACAGAGTGTTTTTGTGCAGAGTTATTATTCATTTGACTGTGCCAATCAGAACACGGATAACTACCACACATCACGTCTGTGATTTGCGGGTTTAACCTCCACACGCTGGGTGTTACGGCATCCAATCACTGACCACATAGCAGAGATGCAGGTGCGCACGTAAGGCACTGAAACAAAGTGCTGCAAAATTCTTTTCGCGAAAATTACCGGGCTCTACTTATAACCGCTGTGTGTACAAATAAATTCACAAACAAATTTGCTTTACCTTACATATGATGGTATACCGCGAAAATGTATTGTGCCAACATACCCTTGAAAACGCTGTAGTAAATTGCAACATATATGATTGGGTGATGTACGTCTGACACAACGTAACTGCCTGCAGACCAATAGCAGGCATCAAATATTACAACAGCGGGATTCTTATTGGCTCAGTCAAATAGGGCAACAGCTCCACATATAAGTATTCTGGTAAGCTGAACATACGTTGAAACCCAACAAACAGTCAAGTTTTCCCGCGCTAAACCATCATCTCTACTTATTATGCACCACTCTGTAGTTTTCGTTGCTAGCCGCTGTCTTCCCAGCAGTAGTATATGTGAGAAGCCGTTTATCAAACCCGGTCTCTCAGAATTACGCTGCTAGAGATGAGCGTACGTGATTCGTGTGCCAACCTCTAAGACAGGCGGTATTAAAAAAACTGGTCATCGGACCATAAAAATAAAAAGAAACGGGGCTGTTATGAAATTATAACTGGTCACGAAGACTTCTCACGAAAAATTGGTGTCCATAAATTAACTGGCCACTTCTTTTGCCCTTCTTTACGCAACTCATAGCCTACGTTCTGTATATTGCAGACACTACAGCGTGAATGTGACTTAAGCAAGACTGCTATTGTACACACAAAATATTATTCGTATGTTACCAAATTTTGACAGGCGAAAGTTATATGCCACATATTTCAACACAAGTATAGTAACTTCAACATTATTTTTTCTCAGTGTAATCAATTAACCGTATAAAATTTTTGTTTAATAGTATGTGTTATTTTTCTTGAGACTCTTAAGTGTATGTAATAAAATACTGTTTTTGACCATTTGTGAAACTGTTTTAAGATACCTGCTGTCTTCGAAGCTTAAAAACACAATTATCGCGAAAATGGCTGAAATGGGGTATCGCGCCTTTAAAAATAACTCGAAAGCAATCGCAAATGTTTGCCATGCGGTTTGTTGACAGCTCTGTTCTTCCCCTGCGTGTTTGTACAGAATTATCTCTAGAGTTTATTTGGAGTTTGTTGATTACATTGGAACAAAACAAAATTTCTAACTCATGAACTGCAAAATATAATGCTAATGTATAAACAACCGAAATTGCCCCACGAGAACGAACAACAAAGAATTTATCCAACAAAATAGTGGACATAAAATGAAAACTGATTTTAGCAAAATCTCAAAACAAGAAACTTGGTAACAAAAATCAAACAGAAAATTACATATAACGCAGGATATACTTAAGTCCTTAGTTCGACTTGACAACTGAGTAATTACAGACAATGGGCAGATCTTCACAAAATAAAAACAACAGAATATAATAAAATCACTTTTATACTGAATTTATTGTCCGACTTCCGTTCACTCGTTGGCACTCAACATAAAACCAGGAACTTATTACAAACATTAGGAAACAATAAATAAGTTATATTTTTATCTTCGTTGTTTCTCAATTGTTGGCCTAAAGAATCCATTGCAGGACTACAATCATTTCCAATGTAAAATGTACTACTTTACGAGAAACACGTACGTAATTCTACAAAGAGTTTTCTATGACTGGGTTTGCACAACTTTTCTTCTTAGACTAGACAGATCATACAAGGAAAGTCAGGAAGTCAGAAGGAACGGGAAATATTTTAGTAGAAGCTATTTTTTAAGTCAATTAAGAGAAAAGTACATATATAAAAGTCATTATTTTTAAGTCAGGTACCAGGTACGGCTCTTTGAGGTTTGTGAATAGCACGTACGATGTATTCACAATAAATGCTCAAAATGTTTTATAGCTTAGGCACTTTTATTGCACCCTACATTGAATGATTTATTTAAATATTGGATTGCCACAATTCCAAAATGATACCTTTCTAGGTAATCTTAAGCATCACTTTTTCAACACCTTGTCATATTATTGGCTGCACAATGAGCGAAAATTTTGACTTTTTTTGCATGCACAAAATCACTACTATTTACCTTGTAGTATAACTGGAATAGACCTCTGTCTCTTGAATCTACGGTTTTTCTCCTAAATCTAAGATTAGAGGGATCTGATTATGTTTTGCACACGCCTGTGGTGTGTTCTTATTACATTTCAGAAAGGAAAACGTGCGTTTTTCAATAATGGCTACAACTGCGTATTTAATTTTATGTTGTGCCATGTTACCAGATATCTTCCACGTCAATATCAGCAGAATGGATGAATAGTGCGACACGGGACAATAGCGACCCTAGTAGTTTGGAGTGATCGGCCAGATTTATACCAACATGAAATCTCTAGGCCGTTAGTAAAAAACATCGTAGGAGAGTAAATATCTAAACATTTACTATAAGGAAACAATTTTTTGAACGATGGAAATCTCTCCAATCTTCTACGGGCGCTAGTGGTGTAGTACGATATTTGGTAATGGTTTGACAAGGCGACATATTAAGTGTGTTCAAGTGCGATAAAAGTCATAATTGTATATTTATATGAAATAGTGTTAGTTTTACAGACAATACTTGTGAGTGTAGTACCCTTTTAAGGAAAGAATTTTATAGTCCTCATAGTTTTCTCATAACGGTGTGTCAAAGTCAAAATTTGCATGTTCTGCTGCCATGCAAATAGTGAAAACCAATAAATAGACGTATGTACGTGAAATAACATACTATGGGCTATACGTAATAAAACATTTTTGAAAAATTCCGCGAAGTGGTTTTGTGTTCTTAAAAAAATTGCTAAATTTACAACTTTTTCCTGTACTTTGTGATTTTTTTTTATTCAAAATATTACGTCGTGGGATTTTTTAATGTTTTATTGCACAGCTCATGGGATGTAAGTTCACAGTGAATAACTGTACTTTATTTAAGTAAGTCAGTTGGTTTTCACTATTTGCATGGCAGTGTAACAAGCAAATGTTTACTTTGACGCACCGTTATGAGAAAACTATGAGAGCTAAAATTCTTTCGTAAGAGTCAAATGTACTCACAAGTATCGTCTACCAAACTAACGATATTTCATAAAAATATAAAATTATGATTCTATCGCACCTGAACATCCTTAAGGTGGCCGCCTAGCCGTGTGCAGAGCTTCGGTCGTTGCAAAATCATACGAAAACTGCTCAGCGTCCGTAAATTATTTTTATTTACGAATAGCATTCAAAAAACTGTACACTCGTCTGTACTCGTTTCAGGTCATATATTTATCTCTAAAGTTTATTTTTACACTGCCGAAAATATATGTTTTTGTGGTTCTTTTTTAGGTATAAAAATATTGGCGCAGAATCTATTAAAAGTTATAAATAGGGTCATCACTGAATGTCTCATAGGGGCGAGTTGTTGGCGAGAAGCCCGCACGTCTAGAGGCGAGGGTGAGGCGTGTAGCGTGTGCTGTCTCGCCCTTATCGCTTGTGGAATTCTAGGTCTCGAAAACGCAAACTACGTTCAACCAGACGCCTCTTCAAGGATGTTCATGTCGCAAAAATTCGTAATTTTATATTTGCACGACATAACTTTCGTTTTATAGAAGTTACTTGTGAATACATTTTCCACTTGTAAACCCTTTTTAGCTCTCACAGTTTTTCCATAGCAGCATGCCAAAGTCAGAATTCGCAAGTTATGGGATCATGGTAATAACAAAAAACAAGTGTCCTACTCGAATGAAATAATTTACACTGGAATTATATATTATGGGCAATATGCTAAAATATTTAAATACACACTACAGTTGTTTTGAATTTTTTTAAATTGTCATAAATGAAGTAAATTGTCACAATTTTCAGATTTATTTTTTAAAGTACAAAGGAATCTAATTGTTTTTTCTTAAATATTTTGGCATGTCTCCCATCATATCTAATTTCAGTGTAAATTATTTCATTCGAGTACGACACTTGGTTTTTGTTATTTCCAAGTTCCCGTAACTTGCAAATTTTGACTTTGTCATGTCACTATGGGAAAACTACGTGAGTTAAAACATGTTTACAAGTGGAAAATGTCACAAGTAACGTCTATAAAGCGATCACTATTCCGTGCAAATATAAAATTATGAGTTTTTGCCACGTGAACATACTTGATTGGTGAAGCCAAGCTGTATTGTACATTGAACGCCTCGAACTCTCCCAGCGACTTGCCACGACTCCGCCCACAAATTCGCAATCCGGGGATCGACACTCACCTCGTCACCGGTCACCGCAGCTCAGGACAGGCGTAAATAATAGCGGCTCGGCGCTGCATTAGCCGGCCCACTAATTGACCCCGGGGAGAAGGGCCTATAGTTCCTGGCGCGCAAAGTGGATAATAATACCGGCGGAATAACCCCTACCCTCACTTCCCCTCGCAACACCACCATCATTACAGCTGGCTCGGGATATTGCTGACGCGGTGTTGGTAACAGGGGCGCGTGTGCTAATTACTCGCCCGCGTTGAGCGAACCAGAGACCTTCGTCACAAGCGTCTTGGTCGCGTTAACTTTCCCGCTCCTCGGAAGTATTCGGAAACATTCGTTTATCCTCGGCGATCGAGCGTAAAGCCGGCGCCACATACATTTGATTTTATTGTACAAAGGTTACTTTTTTCCAACCTCCGATAGAATGTAAAAAAAAACGGGAATTAACTGTAAACTCCTTTTATAGGTTGTTTAGGATAAAGCGAGCACTTTTTAAGCCCTGGTTTTTTTTTCCTTTCATAAAATTTACAGTTTCCTGCTAATTTTTCTATACAAACAAAGCAGGCGTTCGGGAACAAGTGAGTGCTAAAAATTTTACGCTTGAAAAATATTAGGGCCTACTAGTCGTTACTACATAATAATTCAACATTAACTATAGTTGCCTTACTGCTTCAATGGTTGGCAGCAATATTATGCAATATATTTCCGTGTATTATCCTATTTAAATTCAAAAATATTGAAACATAACCAACCGAAATCGACATTCTAGTATTTTATATAGTTAATTGACTTTTTAAAATCAAACTGTAATGATTCATTCAGACAGAACAATTTATCTCACACGCGCAAACATCAAGTGACATGTCCAGAGAGGTTAGATATTTCCCGTCGTTAGTCGTTACGCGCGGAAATATACAAATTGGATGAAAATAGAACTTTAGCAGGGCTTTTTTGAGTGTTCACTTCATTCCGAATCGGCTATAACAATCAGAGTGTAGGAGACTATTGTACTGCACTCAAAATTTAACGTGCAAGGACTCAAGTATAATTTTTAATCATTATTCTGGACAAGGGTGTCGTCAAAAGTGGTTACTCTATCACGAACCACCAATACTGTAAAAATATATGCACATATTTCAGCTACTCTTCAACTTTATCACAACGAATATTGCGACACTTGTCGTACCAGTACACAGGCTTTTCAATGCCCTCTGTAAAGAAAGTTGCCGCCAGTTAAGAGGAGTCCTTCGCGGTATCAAATTTCCACCTTTGACGCGTGGTAACAGCGTAGCGATAAGAGTCAGTGTCCCACGCTTGACGAGAAGCATATCGCCTCTATTCGCAGCGCGTCAAACTGGCGTACAAGGTTTCCGTTGTAGTCTTTTTACTATGGAACTTTAAGCGGTGGCCCCAATATTTTACTTTGGAATAGTTTGAAATAAAGACCAACGCATGCTTCTCGTTTTGCACTTTACGAATTCAGGTAATATTTTCGGAGTTACAACAGTCTAAAAAGCCGGTTTTTAGCCATTTTGAGAGGCCCGAAAATCATGTTTATAACAAGCGTGCTGCATTTTTGAAAAAATAGAAGCATGGTTTCAAGTGTGTGTTATTTTCGTAGATAAACATAATATGAATAAGTTAAGCGGTTTCGCGTAAAAACGTATGCGCGTGACACGCTGCAACGCCGTCCATGCGCCAGTCGAGGACTTCTCTTAAGGCCATGATAATTTAATTAATTTCTAACAATTGCAAGGTACAACTCGAATATTTTTTAACCCAATGCTTTGAAAAAATATTGAGACTGTGTTCAGTCACACGATACACAATTGTACCTAAGCAGTTTTTTTTAATAATGTGGCGTTTGTTATAAAATCATTATTTTTCTTCATTTTTGCTTATTTTGACAGCAAAATATGTGATATTTCAAAGGAAAAATTATAAAAATAAGTTTTATGTATTACAAACGATGATATATAGACTAAGTGTTAAATATGTAAGAATGAATTGTTGATATATGTATTAATTTGCGTTAAGAAATATATTTGCGAAACCATTGCAAAACTAAAGAGCCAGGCCGTTACGTGGTTGGGAGAAAGGGGGTAAAGAGTAGCGCTTAGTAAAGATTGGCTTGCTATAGCTTCATGGGCGTCTCATGAAGAAACGAAACTGCAATCAGTAGGGCCCGGTAGTTTTCGCGAAAAGATTTTTGCCCCACTTTGTTTCAGTGTCTTACGTGTACACCTGCAGCTCAACTTCGTGATTATTGGCAGTGTGTTTGCTAAGCTATTATTCATTTGACTGTACCAATCAGTACACGGATAACTGTGACACAACACGTCTGTGATTTGCGGGTTTAACCTCCAGACATTGTATGTTACGACATCCAATCGCTGACCACACAGCAGAGATGCAGGTGTGCACGTAAGGCACTAAAACGAAGTACTGCCAAAATATTTTCGTGAAAACTACCCGGCCCTAGCAATCACATTTGAAGCACCTCGTACTCGTACAACGCCCACAGTGTTTAAACGAACAAGGTTGAATAGGCAGGCGGCAACTTTCTTTGCAGAGGGTATTGTTGGCGCACCCGTACGACAGATGTCTCAGTCTTCGTAGTGAATATGATGAAAAATAGCTGAAATAAGTACGTATTTTTTTTCCAGAAAAAGCATTTTACAATTCAATCGCTTTTTTAACATTCAATCGGAGTTTGAAAATTAAAATAACCCCTGTAGTTTTCTTCCATTCAGCGCACAGTATTTTTTTACGTTTTAAACTAACTTTAATTAATCTGACCTAATCTAAACTAATTGGCTCATTGGATGGGGACAAGTGCTCAGTCACCGAGAGTTCACGAGTTTCCCCGAGCATTTCCGAAGAGTGGGAAAGTTAACGCGACAAAGGTGCTCGTTGCGTCGAGCCGGACGCAAGTCACCGCTGTTATTAAAACACGGGTGTAAATTGGCCCGCCGGCAAGTTTATCGCCCTGCATCTGGGACGTGCCCACCCGAGCAGGCGAGCGTAATTAGGTGCAGTGAAATAACAATAAAGACCATTATTCTCATCTGCAAGAAACGACAAAGGAGAAAAGAGAAAATTTCCGGTAATACGAATTGTGTAGCTATGCCTCGTGGTGGAAGCTCACCTTTCGTAATAACGTGTAACCATTTTGTAAAATGTTGAGTTGTTGAAGTCTAGTGAAACAGTCATAGTTGAAGGCGCAGGAAACAAAAGACAAACGAAAACACTGTGGCGGCATATTTTGCGCATCCGAGTCCGGGAAGTATGGAGCAATAAGGACTACTAAGTACATGCATCACGCCTCACCATAGCCTTTAAGCATAAGTCGCTGAACTAGCACGCAGTCTTCTAGCCAGTAACTAGCCAGTATGAACCTATCACTTTATGACGTAAATATTGTACCAGCCCGTATCATTTTCAATTTTTTTCACCAAGATTTCTACTAGATCTTAGCGACAGGAAAGAGTAATGCTCCGCACCGTTATGCGTAGGCGCGAGGAGTTGCTTTCGCATATTGTTTTTATTGCAGTTTTCTAACCAACCAAATCGTCCTTTGAATCAGAACAGTCAATTTAAACTAACCGTCACAAGCAAAGGGGAAAAGAGGGGAAGGACGCCTGCGCAGAAAGAATGCGCAGAGAAATACAGAGCCTTGTTTTTTTTCTTCCTGTCGTCAGGCATTTCTGATTATCATACCTAAAAAAGAGAACATAGCCACCTACCATCGCCATTTTTGAAAGAAAAAAATATCCCTTTCAAGATTACTAGAGAACAGTGTAACATTCTTTGAAAGCTATTCTTATGCAGACATTACTCACGTACTTTGAGCAGTTTTCGATTCATCGGCCGAAGTGCCGCTCGATGGCCTGGATAGGCGGCCTCCTTAATAACTGCAGTAAAAAGCAATATATCGCCAAATATTCCTTACAGTAAGACACTTAGCGGTGTGAAATTTATCATTGTAAACGTCCTTTCCACTTTAAAAAACCCGCAAATATTATGGCTTTTTTATGAGTCCAAAAAGTCAAGTTGATACCGTGAGGTTATATACAGTTGCGTGATATGAAAACAAACACGGTCTTCTGCACAGCGGCTCCTTGTTCTTTAGCATCTTCAAGGTTCTAAACACGGCTGCATTTGCTGCAACATAATATCTTATATCTGAATATTTAGTTCATGGTTCACGCGTTATTGTTTGAAACATATTTCTGGGCAAGACAGGTAACATCCATTATTAAAATAAATTACGTAAAAGTAGTAACAGAGTTTGAAGGACTAAATAGAGAGTTTGTAGTGGCGATCATAGGCATGAGTAGCAAAAAAGAGAGCTAATTATTTAAATACTATTCTAATGTTTATTTGTTTTTATACATTTTTTGGGAACATTTCTTCCAGAAAAGTTTAAAACACTACGAATTGTTTCAGTAAAATTTACAAGAAAGTGTATGGATGAAAACATACATACATTACAAAAATAATTCTGTAGGTACACAGAATATTAGGCCTATAAGAAAACGTTTTCTTGCAAAAATAAAGATTGTTTGAAATATTACGACAGATGTTTTGACTGTCAATTTAAAAAAATACTGTAGAAGCACTAAAAATGTTGAGTAATATGACAGGATGTCGAAGTCGACTTTATTTTGCTCAGATAAGTCTGTAAATAAGAACGTTTATTGCGTTCATTACTAAAGGAATATAAATATTTCAGCCACTCTTAAAAGGCTGCAATATTCTTCTTGTTGTAATTAATGGAAATATGTTTTGGCAGGAGTAATTTACAAACTTTTGCTTGTAAGATCACAAATATATTTGTAGTAATATTTTCATGACTAAACGTGAAAACTGTAGATGAAAGAATCACTCAATAGTGATAACTTAGCAGGAAGTCAAGGATATCTTTGTTACAATTTAGCCTTCTGTCATCGATTCTTTACTTGCTCAGATACAATCATCCGTGAAAATTATCCGTGATATGATTCATTGCCAGCCGCAGCAAGCTAGCTGACACATCTCTTACCTGCTGTAGCATCTCCTCAAAAAAAATTTCTGCCCTTCATTACAAATGTAAATTTTTCCTAACGTTCATTTGGTGGACGGATACTAAAGATTTGATGACAGACTGACAGGAAAGCACATACGCAGCAGCCGCAGTACTTGTTCGTATCTTTTGGTGATGACAGTTTCGAAACCCACTCTGTCTTCTGTAGCGTGGAGCAAGCACTCCATCATATCCTAGTACAGCTTCCTTGTCATTCCATCTCTCCATCCTTCCACTGTCTCTGTCTGCGGCATGCGACAAACACGTATATACATACACACAAACACGCTCATGCGCAAACAGATACACACAAAGAAAAAGAGTTAGCTCGCCATATTTTTGACAATTTATTGCATACAAGTATGACATTCACACATTCAAAGGGAACATTTCCCTGCAGTTGTTCAAAATTATCTTAAAATATTAAAAAATCCAAAATAGGAAACATTCTTTCTTCGCAGTAATGTAACAGTTATTAATCATTAAAAATTAGGCATTTTTATACACTCGTACAAATGTTTTGTTGTTATCGTATAGACTTATACGACACATGACATAATTATTGGTACCCAAGTTAACTGCAGTAATTCGGTTCAAATCGCTAAATGTTCCGTGGCTCAGCATGCTAACCACTTCATCACTGAGGTTTTATTTTTTAAATTAATTATGTTCGCATGTGTTACTCTTCTGCGTTCGTATTATCACGTTTCGTATGTTTGCTTACAAGGTACACAAAAAATTCTGCACTAAAGCACCCGTACGATAGTTTTGCCTTTCATGATTGAGAAGTTTTACTCCAACGTATTTAAATTTTAGTACGCAGTGCTGTGAATTTACATTTTTATGCAAAGAAAAATATAGTTTCTTTACAAATTAGGTACTAAGTATTAATAATTAGCTTGCAGTTGTCAGGGAAATTTAACCATTTTTATACAGTGTAAATGTGTGTAATAGGATTTCATGTCTAGTGCGATGATTTTACATTTTTATGTAAAAAAAAAAATTATTTTCATAATTAAGGGAATATTAAGAAATAGTTGTCAGGATATTTTAACAGTATTTTTACAGCGTAGATGTGTAATAGGAGGACTCTATTTCTCTCAACAGAGAGGTGTGATCAATTGACAAGTGGTTGCTATATTTGTTATATTGAATCAAATTCACTGCATTGCATTAACTTAATTCAATAAATATTTAATCTTGTGAAATGGCCTTAACTGTTTTTATACACGAGCCCTTTACTGTAGAGTCCTCGTCGCCATTACTGAAACACATGATTCACGATGATGAAATAAACCCCACACATTTCATTCCAGCCTACGTCCACGAGATTCGGATTAATTTATGCGTGTGTGAAATACGACAAGGTTGAGTAATAATGAGCTCTGGCAGCGTTGATGTAGCCTACCAGACGAAACTACAGTTTCAGAGATGAAACATTGTCCTTATAATAAAAAAAAGTTACATGTCATTTGTAATGTATGCATGTTTCTTCTACGAGCTATATTGCTCAGCGACTCAAATACTTGTACGTATGCTTAAATTATGGATGTCCGTGGATTCTACACACCACTATTGCATTCAAGCAAATACATGTTTAATTTAACCGGTCTGTGATTAGGAGAAGAAAGATCAACATTTAAAAAAAGATGGCTGCGCGTTGATTGAGTAGGTAGGTCCTCTTCTCTGTTAACCAGTTCGTAGTATTGACAATTTTTTATCTTCATGCAAGGTTAAAGTTTTATTCTACGCATGCGATACCGGTTGTTTTACTAATCAATTGCCTCAAAAATGTTTTGAACGTATTTAACGATTTTTGACCTGATAACTACTCAAACGTTTTTCGAATTACGATGTAATTTACATCATGCATTCGGGTAGGCCTTCTGCGTTGTCCGTGTAAGAAAATATTTCTGTAAGATTTTACTGGTGTAAATTTTGATCCGTTCATTTTAGTCACATCGAAAAGGAATTTTACGTTACTGTTTTAAAACCGACAAAATTAAAAAAAAAAATTAAAATCCCTGTAATAAATACAGTAGGTTATTGCAGGCATGCAAGCATTTTATTATAATCGGGTAAGGATATTTCCTAGGACATAAGTAAGTTTCCTTTTACTGTTGCGCACGACTGGACCATTTACAGACCCAGTGATTTTTGGTGAAAATTATTTTGCAACAATCTGTTTCAATGCCTTATGTTCACTTCTGCAGATCTGCTTCACGATCAGTGACTGAATGATGTTAAGTCAGTGTCTCGTTGTTCTACCCGCATATCACGTGCAGAGGTACAGTAAAATTGTTCTGATTGGCACAGTCAAATGAGTCACGCCTCTGCCCTATTATATTCTGCCAATAATCATGAAACTGAGGTGCAGATGTGCACGTAAGGCATTGAAACATATTGTTGCAAAATTAATTCCGCCAAAAATCACTGGCTCTAACAATTTCATTTTCACCTACTGTCTTTTTTTCTCTCAGCGAATGTTCCACACTTTAATGGTTTACTCAAGAGAGAGGATATATTTCATTACTATTTGTGTGAGTACTAAAGAGGCGGGTAAAGAAAACTGTTTCCCAATCACAAACTTCGAAAGAATTTGCGATGCTTTCAAACGCTGGGGCATACAAAATGGTGACCACATCACTTTGCAATGTATTACGCTAGACTTCATAATCCTCGGCTTACATAAGCAAAGGTCGTATGTTCATTGGCTGTTGCCACAGACTCGTTTACCCAATCTCTTGCCACGTTCAGTCACACGGAACGGATCCATTAAATGGCTGAATATATATAATTTCAAGCAGTCCTGCAGGGGCATATATTATGAGAGAAAGTCCAGTTATCCGTGAAAGTAATATTTGGTTTGCGTCTAGCCTTTTCAGAACAGTAATGCGAAATATAGTGTAGTCGTACACACTATCGCCAATTGCGAAATGTTTTATCTATGCCAACTTGTAGGGAAGCAATACTGTCTTACGTAACAAATCTTGTGAAATCATGCGACAGTTAACACAGGTCATTATGTATGTGGTTCACCGATTGCTTAAGGGTGTTCAAGTGCGATAATGTTGTAATTTTATATTTATATAAAATAGTGTTAGTTTTGTAGACAATAATTACGAGTGCAGTTTCCTCTTACGATACAATTTTAACCGGCGTAGTTTTCTCATAACGGTGCGTCAAAGTCAAAATTTGCATGTTCTGCTGCTATGCGAATAGTGAAAACCAATTGACTTACGTACGTGGAATAATTCACAGCGAAATAACATACTATGGGCTATGTAATAAAACATTTGAAAAAATCACGGGAACTGTTTTTGTATTTTAAATAATTGCTGAATTTGTAACTTTTTATATACTTTTGCGATTTTTTTAAATTTAAAATTTATTGTTTTATTGCATATGTAAATTCTCAGTGAATTATTTTGTTTAAGTAGGTCAGTTAGTTTTCACTATTTGCCTGGCAGTGTAACAAGCAAAATTTGACTTTGACGCCCCATTATGAGAAAACAACGCCAGCTAAAATTGTATCTTAAGAGTAAAATACGCACAAGTATCGTCTACAAAACTAACAATATTTCACAAAAATATAAAATTATGATTTTATCGCACTTGAACACTCTTAAGGTGGCCGCCTGCCCAGGGTGCCGAGTAGTGTGCAGAGGTTCGACTGTAACAAGATTATTCAAAAACTGCTCAGTGTTCGTAAAATATGTCTACTTAGGAACAATATTCAAGTAACGATACACACGAGCATACTGATTTCAGTTCCTCCATTTGTCGCTAGTTAATTTTTACGCTGCCGAAAATTGTGAAAATGGGAGCTGTTGTGTTTTTTTTTTTTTTTTGACGAAAATCTTGGGCGTAAATTTTTTAAATGTATCTTTAATATAACGTTATAAAATATAGGGTCTTCCACTGAATGTCTCATAGAGGCAAGTTGGCGAGAAGACTGCGTGCCAGTTTACAGACTTGCGCCTAGAGGCTAGGGACAAGCGAGATGAGCGTTCTGTATCGTCCTTACCGCTTACGCATTTCTAGGCCTCGAATGCGCATAATATATTCACTCAGGCGGCCGCCTTAAGAGTGCATGGTACATAATTCAGCGCTTAAAGCAAAAATAAAAAACAGCAATCCTAGACAATAGTTTTTGCCAACTTTCTGAGCAAAAATTTTTCTCGATTAACGTATATCTGAAGAACAATCTCTGAAGCCAAAATCTTGTACATTTAATCGAGGCGCAAGAGATTACGCTTAACAAATACATAATTATGGGTAAATGTTTGCTCATAAAGTTGTCAAATATAATTATCAAGGATTGCTGTTTTGAAGTTCTTATATTTTGACTTTCAAAAAGGTGTATATCTAAACTGAAGAATTCAGTATTTATTTAACTACCACGCCCTCTTAAGCAGCTTTTACACGACACAAGAAACGCGTAAAACTTGTGAGAGATGGCAATCTTAAACTAAATTTCATACCAGAGTATTTCATGCAAGGTGGATCTCGAACGAAACCAGGAAATAAATACATGTCCCAATTTTTTTCGTGCGAGGTTCTACAACTCGTACGGACGAAAGGTTTATTTTGGTTGTTCTGTGCAGATTGCGTAACCAACTGTATGCTGGTCATAGATATGGGAGAAATTCTGTGAAAAGGAATATGGTAAGTCATTTAGCAATAATTATCACGTTTTCGTTTTAATATCAGTTAAGACGCCGGGAAGCAGAAATAGCATAGCTATTACTGTCACAATGTTTCATTGTTATCGTGTTAGTGTTTGACTGAAAACTAAAGCTGGAGTCACATCATTCGTTACTCGCGTCAGTCGTCCGCTCGTCCGCACTCGGTCACCTGTCCATCAATGCTACTTTGTTTTGCAATGTTACCAATGTACAAACATAAATCTTCTGGGGTGTATAAAACAATTTATTTATTTTTACATATTTTTAGTAACTAACTTATGATTGTTACAAATAACCACGGCTTTTCACCATATTTTTTATCATATTTAAATACGAATATTATTTTTACATATTTTAGTAAGTCATTTATGACTTGAAATTTGAAACCATGGTTTTTCACCTCAAAAATTTTTTCAAGTACATTTATGCACAAATAAAATTGTTTACCTTTATATTTGGGTAAGTAGGCTATAATGTAAGTAATAACTGAGGTTAATATTTTATTTTTTGCCAAACGCTTAAAAATATTTCTACCGTATGTTAAAGACATATTTGCAGCGCTAAAATGACAAATAATAAAAGATAACGAACATAACAGTATCCTAATTACAATAAAAACTTTGAAACAATTGTCTCCATCTGTGCATTCATCCGTCATACGTCAAAAGTAGAGCTTGTGAAGCTTTAGACAGACGAGCGGATGGAAATATTTGAGGCTTCTGATTGGCTGTACGTCACGTGACTGACGGACGAACGGGCGACTGACAGAAGAGACGGATGATTGTGACTCCATCTTCAGTGTAGATCATTTAGCTAATGAAATGACTTCTGAACGTCGACAGAGGCCATCAACCAGTTTCCTGCAAGGAGAGAACATTATGAGATATTTGTGTGAAATTTTTTTCGACAGCATTACAGATTTCTTAGCATGGGAGGTCATGTCAGCAATAAAGAGTGTTAGATCTTGCGTCGAGCAAATATTAGGTTAACACAAGTACAATACACTTTAAAATTCTTTAAAATTTACTTTACTGAAACACTCGAAAAGTTAAAGAGTCCAGGATAAAGAAACGTATCGGTTTGTAAGTAAAAATGTTCATATATGTTACACGTTGTCTCTCGGTTGATGGTGATATTCAAACATCTCGATAACCAAACACTAAAAAATTCTGTCACCAGTTAGGCCTACTGCAGTGCCTGCAATAGCGAATACGCGAAATAATACATGCGAAGAGAGTCATGTTAGGAGAAAGATAATATTTCAGCTCTTCAAATAATACCAATAAAATTAAAATGCCTTAAAAAACTTTTTAATGCCCTGATTCCTTCCAAATTCCACACAACGTCGCTCAGCAACAAATAATCCCGGTGTCAATTTCGACTGATAATCAAGCCCGGTTTTTATTGCGTTACACTTTTAAAAAACGTGTTTTTTATTACTGGTAAGAAAGTCCAGAAGACTGAAAATTCGCTCGTAAATTTTTCCTTAATTTAGTTCTGAAGCATGGAACAGCACTGGATTGCATATTGGCGAGTTCTGATTCGGGACAACTTTCTATAGAACGTCCAATGAAAAGCAGTACATAATGATCACTCTACAGGATTCTCTTCACTTTGGCACGAGTCCATAAATATTTGGAAACCAGAGTGGCTACAGCAAACCTCGCGTAGGATTGCCAATCGCATAACGTGGGCGTAATGAAAGATTCAGATGTAAAACAGGATAACTGCAAGTGTCCTAAATTATGTTCGTGAGTTTTTTTAACTGTACGTATAAAAATAAATCCGTTATTTTGGCTGCTA
This sequence comes from Medauroidea extradentata, assembly GCA_003012365.1. Lineage (NCBI taxonomy): Eukaryota > Metazoa > Arthropoda > Insecta > Phasmatodea > Phasmatidae > Medauroidea > Medauroidea extradentata. The sequence continues at coordinate 63,226 of PNEQ01031471.1, forward strand.
AACAAAAGTAATAAAACGAATTTATATAGAAACGGGGCAAACACAAAAATATTCTGAGAAATATTTTCAAGCTATTATAGGCTGTGATTTTCATCACTGGTAAATGTATTTTAACTGTATCGAACGGTTTATAGGTAAATAACAAAATTTTAGTTATTAAAGTACCACATTCTTAATGGGCTAGAGCAAAAATGGGCGACATCCAAAAGGAACAAAATATATTGGAGGTACTTATTTTTTGTAAGAGTTCCAAAGTTTCACAGCGAGTCCCTTTCAAGTCAGCCCGCGTCTTGAAACGTTCTGTAAGACTGTTCTCCAATAATATGCGTGCTACAAAAACGATACTACACTAATTGCCCCCTGCTGTAAAAGCTAGCAACCTAAACAGCAGATGAGTGAATGTAAGAGATCTGATGGGCGCTAAAGGGACTCGACAACTTATCTGTTAAAACTGCTGAGCTGAATTTGAAATTAAAAAAACTGCTGATTGTCTGAAATTTATTAAAAGTAAAAAAAAATCAATGAAGTATTTAATCAGGTCTTGGCATAGCTCGTGACGCTGCTCTTCATTTTAAATTAATTCATTTCACTAAGTCATTTGATTTTCCTTTCTAGAATAAGAGTTTAATGCAAATTTGTACTTTGACAAGCCAGTATACAAAAACTGTGAAAGCTAAATACATTTCATTACTGTAATAAATGTCACAATATGTGTTTACAAAACAAACCTGTCTCGTATAAGTATACAAGAAATTATTAAAACAATTAAAATTCTCGGTGATATCCCCCTTAACGAGAGCTTGAGGGCACGTAAGGATAATATGAGGTGAATATATGACGGGGGCAACGGGAGTCTCCCGAGAAAATTCTCTCGTCTACAGCAACGTTTGCCGGTTTTCATCCATGCGAAAATTGTGGGCGGTCGCGCAAGAGAACGAACCCGGATCGCTAGGAACTGAGGAGATATGGGAATGGGCAGTTAACATATATTTGGTTGTAAAATTTTGCGTGAATTCTAACATACAAGATTATTTTTCCGGTTCTGACAACAAGTATGGACTTCAAGTTCTTATATCGAGTGAGGTGGCACAGAAGTAAAATATATTAATATGGATAACAGAATATTGTATCATTTCACCATACAAATAAAAAAAAGTATTGGCCAAACAAGAACCTAAACATTTGTCCGATAAGCTTATTTAAATTGCCTCTATACATAACCACAATCCCCGGAATAAAAATTATTTTCAATTACCCCGATAAAAAAAACTTACAAACACACTCGTTCACCTACATGGCCGGTAAAGTTTTGGAATGACCTACCGGGGGACTTGACAAACCCATCGCTTTATGCTAAAACTTTAAGTAAAACTGAGAAAAACTGGTACAATTGTAATATTTTTAGTAACTATCTTTAAGCACACTGATCATACATACCGGTATTCTTGTCCTCATATAATTCTACCCATTTTATTCACATAATGTAATGTCATTAACCATTACCATGTAAATTGTATTTATTGTAAACACGTACCAATTGTAAAACAGCCTAGCTGAATTTGGACGTTAATAATTAATAAATAGCCTTACATTCGGGAAAACCCATATTAAATCCTCAATTCGACCTTCCTAATTGATATTGGTTCAGCACGGTTTTCCGAAATCGCCCCAGGCGAATGCTGTAATAGTTCCTAAATACAAGCCGAGAGTAGATTCATCCCCTGTTTCCTGTCCGTCGTGCACGAATATTGTAGCGAAAGATATTAGAAAACAGTACGGCATGTACAGTTTGCATTTTTAACATACAATAAAAATTTGCCAAGATGCAAGGACCTGACTTGGCGTGGGACTGGCTGTGGGCCTATGGATAGGGCCCGGAAGTTTTCGCGAAAAGACTTTTGCCCCACTTTTTTTAAGTGTCTTACGTGCACACCTGCAGCTCATATTCATGATTCCTGGCAGAGTGTTTTTGTGCAGAGTTATTATTCATTTGACTGTGCCAGTCAGTGCATGGATAACTGTGACCCAACACGTCTGTGATTTGCGGGTTTAACCTCCAGACGTTGTATGTTAAAGCATCCAATATCATAGCACACATCAGAGATGCAGGTGCGCACGTAAGGCACTGAAACAAAGTGGTGCAAAAATCTTTTCGCGAAAACTACCGGACCCTACCTATGGCGAAGCAGTCACTGAGCCAGTAGCCGGGGCGCGACTGAATGAACAAGACTGTTGAGTCTAATTTACAGATCGTTCAACTCGCGAAAATGTCTTGTTTATCTATAAAACAAAGAAACAAATTCCTAGATTTTGAACGACCTTATGGGGCCTGCCTGCACATTAAATATTTTGCAGCGAGTTGCAATGACGTAAATAAGCTAGTATGCGCCATGGCGCCTTCTTTCCTCCCCGGCCTTTCTTACCTTCCTGACATCTTACACTGCCAACCAAACCTAACCCCCTCCCCCCTCACAATCACACTATCGTATTTCCTCGACAACACCTTGCATTGTCACCTTTCACAGACAAGTAATTAGAGCTTCGTTAAAATGACAGTGAGATGGTCCACAGTGAAATATGTATAAAAAACAGTCAGAGCGCCCCCTTTCCCCCGGCGCCCAGGGCACAACATACCACGCCTCTATCAAGCGTGAGACACTGGCTCTAATCGCTACGCTGTTCACACGCTTCAAAGGTGGAAATTCGACACCGGCAAAGACTCCTCGTGAGTAGTTCACGCAAAAATTTTTTTTATTTTAATAATTTTTATATTTGTACGAGATATTGTTTGTTTTGTAGACATATGCTGTGACTATTGTTCACAGAAATGAACATTTTATAGCTTTCATAGTTTTTGTATAATGGCAAGTAAAAGCCAAAATTGGCATAAAACTGTTTTATATAGGAGACTAAAACTAACTGACTTATAGACACGAAATAATTCCCACTGAAGAAAAGTGTCGCGGGTTACAATTTGATAAGTATAAAAACATAGTTTTGAAATTTTTTGTATTAAAAAGAACACAATATTGACAATTTTTTATTTCAAATTCAGCAATTTTTTAAAACTACAAACATTATTCAATGCGGTATTTTATTTACGCCAAGACGTAACCCGCGATACTGTTCTTCTGAGGGAATTTTTTCATTTATGTTTGTCAGTTGGTTTTCGTTTCTTGTATAAAACAGTTTTATGCAAATTTTGGTTTTGACATGTCATTATACAAAAACTATGAAAGTTAGAAAAGTATCATTATTGTGTAATATAGTCACAGTGTACGCCTATAAAACAAAGTCTCGTGCAAATATAAAAATTATTAAAACAATTAAAACTTTGCAGAGAGTCCCCCCCCCTCCCCCTTCGCCATTAAGAAAATAGTTCCCACGAAAAAAAAAAAAAAACATCTTCGCTGCTTAAATATCCATAGGAGAAATAAATTAGTAAAGAACTGCACGCAAGTTGAGTGGCTTGAACGTGAAGCTGGAACTGCGTTATACACGCCGGCGAGTGACGAGCATCCCACCTAATTTGTCTGTCACATACAGCAAGCCTCACCGCCCTCACCAGGCGCTATTAACCGGCCAGGCACAGTCTGTCGTCCGCCACTAGTTCCCTAGAGATCACGGCCTAGAGGACTTGCGAGCCTACCTCGCACGTACATACAAGCATACTGCATTGCTCATTCAGAATATGAAGTGAGATGCTGTTCTTCTTCAGCAGAATTTGCGTGACTATTTACAGTGTATCTTGATATTAGTTGCTTGTATCTTTTCGTTTTCGGAGAAAATAACGTAATCTTTTGGTCGTTGGAAAATTCGCGTTTTCGTTTTGTTCAGGACTTTACACTGTTGTGTCAAACGTTTTTACTGTTTCAAACGTCTTTGCTGGTACTCAAGATACTATTAAACATTTTGAAATTTTTGCTACAGAACTTACAGTAGAGTATCAAAAATATTAGGAATAATTAACAAATTTTGTAAAATAACAGTCTGACAACCTACAGAACACAACTTTGTGGACATGCATCCTACCTGATGGCTCATGTTACCATTTATGGGAAGGTAGCTATATTTTTGTTTATTCAGCTTGCTACACGTTGAAATTCATGCATTTATGATTTTGTCCACAGGCCTGACACGTCTTTGTACGTCATTATACAATGTTCACGGTGCTGATACTGGAAATATTCAAATATCGATGCGTTATTTCTTCTATAGCGAAATAGGTACTGAAATGCTCAGTTATTTCCATAACCCGGAAATCAAAACTAAAACATGATTTACAATGGCGGAGGAAACTACAAAAAACATTATACATATAAAATCACAATTCTACACTCGACAAAAATTATTACAGTACTGGAAGTTTCACAAGCGTGTGTGTGAACAAAGTTCGATTTAAATACAGTAGGGCCTATTGGTATTTTATAGCTTACTTCACAACAAGGCTACCGTTGAACATACCCTAAAGGTTGATTATACGCAGTGCTGGGTACCTTTATCATACAACCCAAAGTCGGTAATTTGGTATTTATTAGTCACGTATGTCGGAACTCTTAGAGATCCTTAGGACGTGCTGTTGAGCTGAGCTAAACTCGTGAAGTTTGCCACTCCTCATGACGCTGAAAAGCACGTTCTACTAAGAAAATATTACTGCATTAAATTGTTGTAGAAACCATGGTTACGTATAAAAATCAGTCAAGTTTGGTTCACGGGTCCTACTTGGATTGTTATGACAACAATAAAAACTGTAGTATGCCAAGATAATTTTTTTTGCTAATGGTTTTATTACAGTCCTAATTGTTGGGGCAACAATCCTTGTAATGTCATAAAAGAACAATCTTCTGTTGAAACTGAAAACTGCTTTGTTGTAGTAACTATGTTTACAATAACGCATGTCACAAATAACGCCATAAGTGTTATGTTGGAATTTCTGTCTACATTTAAGTCTGGTAGATGATACGAACAAAATTGTCTCTAGCTCTGATAATATTATTGCTCGGTAATTTGTTAGAAAATATTGTGATTATTAATATGCTACTCATTTGTAACTTTGATCAAAGATATGTGTCTTCTTTTGGAGGAAATAAGGATTTCATTGCTGAAACTTGGCCTGAGAAAATACTGAGCTATTTGTCAAACTCCACTGAGTATCCTTGTCATTTAGTTCAGCTGAGGAAGTTCAAAGACTGCGTTCAATGCGCAATTGTTTGTAACACTTATACTTCGGTCTACTACGAAGAAAAACATATTTTCGAAAAAAAAAAAAAATAATAAGATTACGGAGATGTCCAGTACTTTCAGTCGAAAAGTGGATTTAGAATCCACTGCATGACGTATTGCAGGCGGTTGGAATCGAACCCGCGCCGACCATGTATCATACCAACCACTCTAGCGCAGCGATTGGGAAGAAATAGATGGGTGAGGAGAAAATGAAGAGGGGCATGAATAGTGTTCATATTTTCAACAGTTAACAAAATACGCACGCCGAATCCCGCCTCGAAGCACGTCCACGGCCCAGAGCCTTAAGCTATTAACATTCACCACGCCATCTCTCCCATAAATACGACTTAACTCGCGTTAATAACACGTATTTGCCTTCAATTAGAATAGTTTGAGACGGCGGGGAACTAGTTTCAGAACTGTGGCAGCGGCGTTGTTTCATGCCCGCGTGATATACGCCCTGCCTCGCAAAGCACTGGCGATGGGACGCTGGGAATTGTGTCACCCACGGCTTATAAATTAACTCATGGGCGGGGCGCATGTGTGGAAGTTTCGAGCAATACCAAACAAAGCCATAAATTACATCTGCGTTTGGCAATACTTTCGCTGCATGGGTCTCCACCGAACCTGAGTTATTGAGGCCACGTGCTAAATTATTTCTTCAGTTCTGTTACACAGCCTAGCTTGGGCAGTTATTTGCTGGACTGCAGTAGACATTAATTTATCCAACGTATCTGCTCGTTTGCAGATAAAAACTAATACATTTAAGTTTATGAGTGCAGTTTATGTTCGGCTATTATTCAGCCTTCTAGTGAATTTGCAACAAAAAAAAACCTATATTATGTGTTTTGATTTCTTGTCTTGTTTTTTTTTTTCAAAAGCACTATTAAAATAAAGAAAGATTGTAGGTAATTATATTTTATTAATTTGGAAATTCGGAACTGCGTCAGTAGTGTAAAAGACAAACAGCCAGTTAAAATATTCATTAGTTGGGTTTACACACTATCTTATCACGTGAGTATTTAGGTTACCTCAGACTGCAGGTTCGAACACGATTTCGAAAACTTTTTTGGCGTAAATGTAATGAGTATGAGTGTATTACTGGACGTTGCTGTAAGTAATGGCACCTCGTCGAAGCCTAAATGGCTTAAAATTAAGATCACGAGCTCGGATAAACACACAAAAAAAAACTTTTACAAAGAAAACCTTTGGAAACACAGTTTCCAAAGAAATTTTTTGTAGGACAACAAACACGTTGTTCTCGTAAAACTACTAAGTATGTATTTGTAACATTATAAGGTATAGGCTTGCAATGTTTATGCTTGCTGATTGATAATGATATCCAGGTGCCCGCGCTGTTACCACAAGATGTGAGAGTTTTCTAGAGGGTCTCCTATTCCTTCACGTCATTCAGTTTCTCTGGTTCGTACTGAGTCCCAATTGTATACTTTTAGGTCTCAGATGGTCTTGTCAAACATAACCATTCCTTCGTATGTGTTTATAGTCCTAGTAACTAACGCTTGTGGAGGAAACAGTGGCCCGCCTTTGTGTTGATGTTTCGCAGTGCATTGTCATATTTCCCCCCCCCCCCCTCTTTCACCGAAATATTCGTTTTATTATGATCCTGAAAATTTCAACCTTATAATTCTTACTTACAATATTGGGGAAAAAATGATATAAGCGCAAAGTTTCCGACTTGCGCCTTTGTTGTTAACCGCGCAATTTACTGTTATGTTTGCTTTGCTCGTTGTGTTAGAAGTTTTGTTAAAATACAATCCTCTTATTTCAGTTCTATTATTCTGTAGCGCGTGTTTTGTACAGGTAACAGCTTGAGTCCAGATTAAAATGTACAATTCCTGAACATATTCGTGATTTTGGTTGACTAAAAATTGTCTTAAGCTTCATTATAAATATAATTACTGTATATTTATAAACGAATGATAGTACAAGAAAAATGGTCAGATACGAAACACTCGTTTTATTAATCCAAAAAAATACGTAGCTTAGTTGTCCAAGTACTTACTTAGTAACTAGAGATGATGGTATATCGCGAAAATGTTTTGTGTCAACATAGCCTTGAAACCACTGACACAACGTAGCTGTCTACAGACCAACAACATGCATCAAATATTAAAATAGCGGTATTCTTATTGGCTTAGTCAAATAGGGCAGTAGCTCCACGTACAAGGAAAAGCCAGTAATCTTTTGATAAGTGGAACGCATGTTGAAGTCTAGCAAATAGTCAAGTTTTTCCGCGATAAACCATCATCTCTACTTATAACGTATTTGGTGGACCCAAATGTAATAATTTGTTTGGAAACAGCGTAACTTTTATTGGTCCAAATAAACATTTACGTTATTACACGCTTTGGTTTGTGTTCGCTCCTCGATGGTTATTTTGCGATTTGAGTGACAACTTATTAGCAATAGGCTACACGTTTATGTATTTAGTGTAATCATATTCCACACTTGTGAAACATCTCTAATTAAACAATTTCGGAATAAAACAAAAAGCAAAGATGGGAATAAAAAAACTGTCTATGTACAAGTTAATGTCGTGCATTAGTGAAGACATACAGTAATATCAACAGAGATGCGCCGAAATCTGGTCGTGATAGACAAAGTATAATATTCAGTGTAAACCACACTGGCATGTTACTTAGTCAGCTGTTTATCATATTAATGATTTAGCAATTTATTAGCTGTGCAGCTGAAAAAAAAAATATTTAGTTGGGCCAATAAGATGTTACCAAATATTATTAACACTACTTAGTCCGTATACCCTGAGTGCAAGAAAATTTGTTTCGGCACCTTACAAACACTGATTGCCTTGCACCAAACAGATTTTATTCAAAGAAAGTAACTTTGGGTAAATATCATATAACTAGTATTGTTTTTCTATCTGATACCCATACAAAGTAAATTTTCCCATTAGTTTCAAGGCTATATCGTACTGAGTGTTTCTTCACACGCCCCTCCCCTAACCAGATTTTGTGCCACCCCCCTCCAAATTCTGTAGGAACGACGGTGCGAAATACAATGAAATAACCCCCCCTCCCCCCGCCTAAACATCGCTGTGCCATTAGGGTGTTCAGACCAAATCGCATCCGGATGCCCCTTCAAACGCCACAGGCTCTCGTGCGTCCCCGAGGAGTCTTCTTCTCTTCGCACTAATCGAGTCGACGAACCCGCATCGAGTTATATCGAGCGTAATCGAGTAGAGGTCGCGTGCGGTGGGATTGTTTTCCACGGCGAGAGGCCCTGCAGCAGCAGCCGCCGTGCGTAATCAAATATTTGCCTCCGTCTACCCTCTCTTTCTTCCCAGGCCAGCTACACAGTCGGACGATCTTAGAAGTGAAAAGAATATTGTTAATGGACACTAACTTTTTTTACGTTTGAGGAATGGAAACGGGGAATGTGATAATTCGAATATACCCGTTAAAACTTCATCGCCTCTAGGCGCGAAAGACTAAACTAGCGTGCGGTGTTTTCGTAGGATATGGTTTTCAACGGGACTTCAAGTGATGACCCTGTTATTGTATTCGTTTAAAGTACGAGGTAAAGTCCGATGCAGGTTTCTATGATTTTCTTTTAGGGCTACGGTTGATATTTTCTCAACTAACGTGGAAAAGTCATTTTTAAAACTTTTGAGGAGCTTGGTAATCATGTTTTTAATTAACGGACAACATTTTTAAAACCATAGGGACACAGTTTGAAGTGTATTCTCTTTCCGCAGATAAATGCATTGGAAACATTTTAATATTTGCACAAGAAAAACTACTTTCTGTACCACACTATGGCATGGCTCACGCGCAAGGCCCACTAATTCTTAACATGCTGTGTCACTTCTCCTGTTAAAATTATTCATTTTCGTATACGTCTATTAATAAAAACATTATATTTTACGATTAGGTTCGTATTATTAGACTGAATTGATTATAGTAGTTATTAAGTCCTTATTGCTGGGTGAGACATAACTAATATCTTAAATTATAAATTATCCAAATTATTCCACGATTTCGCTTTAATATTTCGAATGCAATGTGTGTAACAGCAGGTAACGTTGTTATTTCAAGATAAGTAAGTATACGATTTCGATTAATTAGGCCTAATTCATTACCAAAAATTTCGTGAATTAGGCCTACACCATTAGCTAAAACCATATATACTATCTACCATCTTGGAAAATTTAGCCATCATGGAAAACCAGTTTAAACAAAACTGCCAAACAGATATTTGATATCTTCTCTCGCGTAGGTTTAAAAAACAATTATTGGGAAAACAGTTGAAACACGGGAGCATTGCCTTAAGGTTGCCGCTAGGTGGACGTATGTTGTGCATCCGAGACAAGAAGTGCGGATGCTCGATGCTTTGATTGGTGAAAATAATTATTATAGATAAATGCGTATTGTACACACCTATACCTTTTAAAAGACTCTGAGCCAAGATTTAAATACTTAAAACCACCGAAAAAAAACTTTCGTTATTTTGTACTACGAGAAAATAAGCTTTAAAGATTAGTGGAGGCCTTGAAATAGGAATACACACGTAACGTTCCTTGACTGCTCTCCGTAAGCAGACATCACTCACGCATGTTTAGCAGTTTCAGAATAATTTATTATGGGTCGCAGTTCTGCGTACTACTCTGTAGGCTGGGCTAGCGGCCACATTAAGGGTGTTCAATTGCGAAAAAATCATTAATTTTATATTTTTATTAAATAGTGTTAGTTTTGTAGACGATACTTATGAGTACATTTGACTCTTACGAAAAAATTTTAGCTCTCATAGTTTTCCCATAACGGGGTGTCAAAGTCAAAATTTGTTTGTTACGCTACCATGCAAATAGTGAAAACCAACTGACTTACTTAAATATAATAATTCTCTGTGAACTTACATCCCATGAGCTATGAAATAAAACATTAAAAAACCCACTACGTAATATTTTGTATTTAAAAAAATCGCAAAATTACAGAAAAATAGTTGCAAATTCAGCAATTTTTTAAAAATAAAAAAAAAAAAACACTTCACGGGATATTTTATTACGTAGCCCATTTAATGTTATTTCACTGTGAATTATTTCACGTACATAAGTCAATTGGTTTTCACTATTTGCATGGCAGCAAAACATGCAAATTTTGACTTTGACGCACCGTTATAAGAAAACTACGCCAGCTAAAATTTTTACATAAGAGGAAACTGCACTAACAGGTATCGTCTACAAAACTAACTATATTTCATATAGGATATAAAATTGTGAATTTATCGCACTTGCTGCCTACACTATAGCAAGAGCAAGGCTAGGGATTTACATGTTAGGCCTGAATTAGGCTATACATACGGGAGATGCAAAGTAAAGTGGCTGACATCTGGTGGTGAACTTCTGAACCTTCGAAATGGTGATACCGACTGCAGACGCTATATTGTACACTTGTGTAGCGAAGCTATTTAATGTCTATAAATAAATACTAGGTGGCAAAAATACTGTTCCTCGTTGTAAAAATAAAAGATATATATTAAAAATATGTTTCTATATGTATATAAAGAGCACTGTCGATAGGTAACAGTGTAAAAATATAGTTACGAGTGTTGTCATTTTCACACATCGCAACTTCTGCCAATCTAATTGTATTCATATTATAAACAGTATTCTTCAAACTAATTGTGTATTACCTATTTGTATTTTCTATTCCAATTTCTTTATGTACTGTAGTAAACACGTTTCTTTCATTGTAACTGGTTTATTTAGAACTAACGAGGTTAGGCCTAACCTCGTCCATTTACTGAATACTAAATTGAAGCGTGCGCCCGAACAACGCTGTATGGCACATATTATCCATTGTTGAGTTTTTCATGGAATATCGATGTACGTGCTCTCTACTTCTTGTTATACATGTAGTTCCTCATAGTACCAACAGAAAGCGTCATTACACAGTTACAACACCCTACAGTTCAAAGCGGTTTCGCACGAACAATGCTGTATAGCACAA
>PNEQ01031473.1:0-15921 GCA_003012365.1 Medauroidea extradentata
AGAGTCTAAAAATAGACATTACCACGGTCGTAGTAGTTGAGAGTCACGTACTCGCACTGGCGTCATCGGGGAAAACCAGTGACGTCTCTCGGGAGTTGCGACATAGCTGCGGAAACCCATGACACCACTGGTTGACTCACAGGGCTGACCACCCAGCATGATGTAATGTGCCTGCTGCCCGGCCAACACGCAACAGTATCAATCTGAACATTCGATTTTTGAGTTTGAGATGTAACTGTAGGAAAGAGGCTGTTTTTAGTCAATTTTAAAGGTCTCGGGAATAGCATTGCCAATGTGCGCCATGTTTTAAAGTACTTCAGAGTTCTCTGAAATGAGTTTTCTTTTCGAAGGTGGTTACATTTGGAACATTCACAACATACACAGTAAAAACGTTTTCTTTACTTTTTAAGAAATAATTTTTCAAAGCCTGTTTAGATTGCAGAAAGGAAGTCTTAGTTTTCAGCCAAGTAAATCTTAAAAATACATATCACTTATGTTACTATTACTTTTACTTAGGAAACTTCCTTTCATGACAATTTAATTCTCTTTATTTTTTCTTAAAACATTTCTTTAAAATAACCTACTACTGTGCTTGGTATAAATATCAGTAAAAATTTATTTTAACAACATAGTGTTTAGTTGTTATTACTGCATACTTTTAACAAATATTTATTTTCGTTACAGCTACTTTTCAGAGGTTCATATGTAAGCAAATATTATTTTGCTGCAACAAAAGGTTTTTGTTATGGCAAAGAAAGTGATTCCATTTTGTATTTTAGAAAAAAAAACGTAGTCATCAAACACACTAGAACGTTAATCTAGCAGCCCATTTAACTTTAGAGATACTCATTATATTCATATCTCGCTGTTGTTTCAGGTAAGTTGTTGATGAAGAAGTGGAGGAATATTCGAGATCAGTGGGCCAAAGCTTGCAGGAAAGTGTCTGAGCAGGAAATATCCAATGATCCAGCAAGAATACCCAAGCGTTACATATACCACGACCAACTCAAGTTCCTCGACAAGACTTTAACTTTGAATAAGAGAGGTTCCAACTTCAGCCGAGGAAGTGTTGCGTCTCCAGCTGCGTGTAAGCCTCCCGAGATAAATGTTGCCCAGCAGGTTGAAGAGACATCGGAGAAGTTTGTGCGTCGACTACGATACGACGTCGGCGGCGAAGAATCTCGAAAGAAGAAACATAAGTCAGATGCAGACGCAGGGACGGTTCAAATTCTACAAGATGAAGAGCCGAAGCTCTGTTTCTTCAAGAGCCTCCTTCCTTCCATAAAAGACTTTTCTGGCGACGAGATGTTACAGTTACAGTCGGGGGTCATAACACTTGTACAAAGTATCAAGAGGTCTCGACTACTTCAAACACAGGCGATCTAACTATCGGAAAATCAAGTTTAAAAAAGGACCAAAACTATTGCGCGTTCTACTGGCAACAACATTCAGGACGCAGCAAGATTTTCCAGTTTCGTTACTGCGCCAGAGGAGTTAACTGGTCTTAATCTGGGGACAATAGCCACACTAGTTTTGATTCTAACTTAGGTTTCACGATCAAACAAACTGTGTATATTTGCCTCACAAGAGAGTTACAATTTTCCTTCATACGGCAGCTATTATGTCGTACTACAGTTGGTTCTAAAGACTCGAACTTGCGTAAGTAAACACATTAAATCTCAATGCGATAATCAATCGTCCTCGTGCGAAATTCATATTTAATTTGGCTTGGTATTATCTTCAAGTGAATATAATTGATGAAGTTCGTTGGATGTCGGTTAAGACATGCGGTAACTAATACAGAACTAATTCGAAGCCTGTGGAATATTATTTTTGATAAATCATGTAGCAATGGTGTGGTTCATTAAACAAAAATTCTAAATATGTATATATTATGATGTCTGTCGTAATTGTCAAAATAAGACCCCTTTTTCAGTCAAGTATTTTAGTCAGTGATTTTGCTAGAGATTTCTTTTATAAAATAATGTTTCTATTCCGATTACTTAATTCAATGTACAGTACCTAGTATACTCGTTTACATATGGCGTGTTTTGAAACCGGAAAATTATGGTTACAGCACCAAGAAAATAATGTCAGAACAAACGACAGTTTTTTTTCTGGCTAATGCATATTGGCTGATGTTGACATAGCATTGGTTAGTACTTTCTGAGGTCCAGGGTAGACTTTTCTCAAATGTTTTAGGTTAAATTATTAACTAGGCATTGCAGGTACTTGCCTGGAAAACAATTTAAAATATGACAACGAATAAAATGAAATATCAATGTTTAAGTTAAAGGGTCATGTTGATAAACCTAAATTTTTCACATTTTAGGTTTATTATAGAAAATTATTCTGGACCATTGGATTACTAGAAAAATATAATTATCTTTTTAATACTATATCAATTTGTCTCCAAGTATTTCAAATAAGAAATATCTTCCAGTGTTCTGCACTTGAGCTAAGCAGCCATTCCTGGGTAGGAACCACAGACTTTCGGGAAAATATTTTTTTTTCACAAATTTGTTTCAATACCTCATGCGCTCACCTGCAGCTTTGCTTCATGGTTATTGGCAACGCGTCTTAGTACAGAGGCGTCTCTCTATTGACTGCGCCAATCAGAACAAGGTTACTGTCTGTGACTGGTAAAACCACAAGATACTGAAGCAGAGCTGCTGCAGATGTGCTCGTAAGACATTGGTAGAGACACTGGAATACCGCGGGAATAGTTGACTGTTTGCTAGGCTCCAACGTGACGTATATAACACTGAATGTTTTGTATCAACATTGGCTATGGTTTATTTGTAGCATTGTTTCTCTGTACAACAGGCCCAGTTAGAACTGCACAGCTTGGACACACAGCGTGTGTGATTTGTTCCAAAACTGTTCACACGTGCCACGGTTAATATAATACAGTTTATTGGAGACTATTTTAAACATTTTCGCAACTTTACAGTGTCTCTAGGGATAGGGACAAGCTAATGTAAAAATCTTGTGGCGAAAAGTTCCAGTCCTCGCTAATATCATAGCGAACCAGAGGTAGTATAGCCCACTGAAATGGCTTATGTAAAAGACTTGCCGAATCCGTACAATCCCTTAGTCTCCTGTTATTACTATTATAGGTCATTCGGAATAAAGTGAGCTTTGACCTGAACCGCCTGCCTATAAGAGGAGTCGCTAGCAAGGCTTTGCAATCTGTGTTTAGACGTATACCCGCCCATAAATAACTCTTCTGGAAATATTTTTAGGAAATATCTAACCTCTCTGGACACGTCACTTGATGTTTTCGCGTGTAAGATAAATTGTGCAGTCGGTACAAACCGATACATTTCGATAAAAATAGTTTGTTTTGGTATTGCTTAATTTAAACAGGAAAATACACGGAACTACCTATATTACGTAATTTCTCTGCCAACCATACAAGCAGTAAGGCAACTATAGTTAATGTAGAATTATGTGCAGTAACAACTAGTAATATTTTTCAAAGGTTAAATTTTTAGAGCTGGTAATGTATAATTAGGTAGCAGTAAGTCTGGCAAATTATAAATATAAAACATGTTCTCGTTGATTGCGGCGTAATTTTTGCGTTAAGGGGCATGGAAAAGTACGGTGTTGAGTGAACGACTGGAATACTTACTGTCGATAAAATCTAAACTGCTCATAATAATTCAGTGAGACTGTTTGCCGAGTAGATATTTTATCAGCGGGCGTTTATTTATATAGCTCTATGCGGTAATATTCTTTACTTCCAAATAAAAATTAAAAAAAAAAAAAAAAAACTGTTGTAGAAAAAACAAGGGCTTGAAAGCACAAAATCTACAAAACATTTGTAATATGATAATATCTAGGCCTCTATGATAACCGAATTTAAAAAATACTCCCGTTTTCATTTGAAAATAATTTTAACATTTGTAATCCTCTCGCGCAGAGATTTACGGATAGTAAAATAGTTTTCAAATAAAAAAACGCGAGTATTTTTTTAAATTCGGTTATTATAGAGGTCTAGAAATTTATCATATTACAAATTATAAAAATGACAGTTTTTCATTTTTTAAGTTTTTGAGGTTACAAGCCCACGTGTTTCTAAAAAAAAAAAGTATTTAATTTTTTACTCGAAAGTAAAGTATTCTGCCGTATATTGCTCTATAAATAAACTCTGCTGATAAAATGTCTACTCGGCAAAAAAAAATCTCATCGAATTTTGATGAGTAGTTCACATTTTATTGACATCCTACCTTTCCATACCTCTTAACAGCTGAACTGTAGCGGAAGGTAACAGCATTTGAGGTATAATCACATAGTTGACGTTTTTCATGTCATATATATATATATATGTGACTGAAGTTGAGCCTTAAGAGGGTGTGGTACATAATTCAACGCTAAAAGTATTAATCTGTAACTGTAGATTTCTTGAAGCCAATTTGCGAAAATTAAACAATAGCCATCCTAAATAATAGTTTTAGCCAACGTTTCAAACAAATTGTTTCCAGTGTTACGAACTTCTGAAGCACAATCTCTGACGCCGGAACCTCGTGCATTTAACTGCGGCGCAAGAGATCACGCGTAACGAATTAGTAATTCTGTATAAATATTTACTCATATAGTTGGCAAATACAATTGTCTAGGATTGTCATTGAGTATTTTATCCACATTGGCTTCGAAAAAAGCGTATAAATCAATTGATACTTTCAGCGCTTATTTATCTACCAAGCACTCATAAGACTCGTTTTCAGTCGCCATGTTGGATAATTATTTTATTTTTCATTTTTATAAATTTCTAAGAAGTAAACTGTTATAGTGGTTGTAGCGCAAAACCTATTTACCTTGCGCTGCAGTACAAATATGGCAGTCGATTTATAGCATGTATTTAGTCCACAATCAGTCCAACAATTTTTATTTTTTAATGTTCTTAATTTGTCTGACTGATCACACCGTAAATATACGTTAAAAGTTCATCTTCCGTGCTTCTATTCACATTTTTCTTCTCAGAATTTCATAAAAGCGAGATGTAAATATTAAGATAGTATACTCATCGTGTACCGGCCAAACTATTG
This sequence comes from Medauroidea extradentata, assembly GCA_003012365.1. Classification (NCBI taxonomy): domain Eukaryota; kingdom Metazoa; phylum Arthropoda; class Insecta; order Phasmatodea; family Phasmatidae; genus Medauroidea; species Medauroidea extradentata. The sequence goes on from PNEQ01031473.1 coordinate 5,052, forward strand.
ATTTTAAAGGCATAGGCTTAGTTTATTAATGATACGTTTTTCAACTGACGTTTGAAGTAGTCGTGTGTAAACAAAACTGAAGTTTACTTACTTCGAAATTTTCCGTTTTACGTTCGGTTAGGTTGGTTTACGTTATTTTCGTTTATATTAGGTTTTTTTACCCTTAATTTGTAAATTTTCGTTAATTTTGAGACTGTGTACGGTCATACGATACACAATTTTGCCGAGAGTTTTGTAAAATAGTGTACCGTTTGCCAGCAAAAAAACTTATTTCGGCTTATTTTGTCAGCAAAATATGGGATATTTCAGGGGCAAAAATCTAAAAATCCGTTTGGTGTATTGCAACAGAAAAATTCAGATACAAAGGATGATATGTAAATGTTAAAACTGTAAGAATGAATTTTATATGTATACATATAAATTTCCGCTAAAAAAAATGTTTTCGAAACCGCTGCAAAACTAAAGAGCGAGGCCTTAAACCGGGACTGGAAGATTAGGAGTGTGGCCTTGTACGTTCATGCAAATATAACGGTACCCAGATGCCGTTTGCTGTTATCAACAAAGACCCGCTGTCTATAGTCTCACCCGCAGTGAACCAAACACATGTTGAGATCAGAGGTCACGAAGTCTAGCGGCCAATTACTTTACTCCGTTGCACACATACTTCGTTGTTTCCTTTCTGATAAACATTTGTTTACAGCGAGCGAGTAGCGGGTTCGCTCCCGCCCCTCGCTGTGACGTATGTAAACACATGCTGTACGTATTCGCTGGAACTCCTAAAGGTGTCCCTGAATAACGTTTAGGACTAAAACATTATCTTAAAAAAACTGTAATAATTTGACGAATAAAGGTGTTATTGTAATCTGCCTTAACTAGGGCCCGGTTGTTTTCGAGAAAGAATTTTGCCCCACTCTGTCTGTGTCTTACGTGCACATCTGCAGTTCTGCTTCGTGGTCAGTGATTGGATATTTTAACTCTCTCGAGCCGTGGGATTCTACCGGCAAATCACAGCCGTGAGATGTTGCAGAGACTTTATTGTAATTGGCTCAGTCAAATGATATGCGGCTCTTTATATAGACACTGCCAATAACCACGAAGCAGAACTGCGGGTGTACACGTAAGACACTGAAACAAAGTGGGGCAAAAATCTTTTCACCGAAAATTCCTGTCCCTACTTATGACTAGGGCCACGATTTTGTCGCGAAAAGATTTTTGTCCCACTTTGTTTCAGTGTCTCTCGTGCACATCGACAGCTTTGATTCATGATTATTAGCAGGGTGTCTTTGTTCAGACATGTTTCTCATTTGACTGCACCAATCAGAATAAGATTATTGTGACTCCGTACGTCTGTAATTTGCCAAGGCAAGTGAGAGTAAAATTATCCAATTACGGGCGATGTAGCAGACCTGCAAATGTGCACATGACGCATCGAAACCAAATGTTGCAAAAATCTTTTCACCATAAAATCGTGGCTCTACTTATGACTAGGGAGATGCAAAATTCGCGTTATTTTCTGACAACAGACTAGACTCCAAGTGACTATAGGCTAGTTCGACGTCTCCCGCTGGCCGATATTGCCGTGACTCGCCGTGGAGAATGCTTACACGGTAGAGAGACCAATATCTGTAAAGACGAACACACGTAAATGACAACACACAAAATTACGTGGCCAATTGAATCTCACATTGTGCTCTGTTATGTATAGGAAAGTGGAGTTTAGTCTGCCACCAAATGATAACGCGAATTTTGCATGTCTCTACTTATGACAGTTTCTGGTAGTAGCTGAGCCAGTAAAATAAAAAAAAAGATAACTAAATGAAGGCCCATATAACGGTGTCAGTGAACAGACATTTGTCGTCTTCTTGACCACACATATATTCTTGGATGCTAACCTACAGGTGAATGAACCCGCGAAATTTTCCACTCTACCCATAGGAAAAATAGTAGGAAAACACAGCACGCCAGTTAGGCGCCGCGAATAGAAGCGATGTTGTTACTGTCGACTGTGGAGAGGTGAACCTTATCGCTTCATCAAACGCGGAAAATTACATCCTGTGAATGGATGGTCCTCTGGCGAGCAAACAACAGCATTAGGATAATGAGGCTGAAGAAAATGTCCCCTGGAACGTGGCGAGGCAATGTGTAACGTAACGGATGCACGTGTGGGATGTTTACCAGTCCAGCCCGATCAAGCTGCAGGAGGTACGTCACCGCCTCTTAACAGAGCACAAGGCCGCTCATTACCGCAGTTGGGACTGGAAACATCATCCAGACACCAGTCCCGTGGTAAACACTGGAAGTACAGACTGTGGATATCATATGTATAGGTGGTTCCCGATTAACTGAGTACTTTTGATATCGCGGGGTGACTTTGGACACGTGATGATACTTTTACATTAGGTCCGCTGTTCCAGTGAGTAACAGTTTGTGGACAAATTGTCGGGGCTTGAGTATTCACAGGACAATGCATTCTAACGCGCAGGTCATTGAATCAGCGAAATTTTCCGGTCCCTAGTTATAAATAATGGTTATGGACCTTAAAATTCACATTTTCTTTTAGGCACAAGCTATGATTCCGCCAACTGTATGTTCGTGTCACTTTCACAATTGATCCTTCCTTGACTTATTTGACACGTCGTGTTAGTCGCTGAGCCAAAAATATATATGTAACTATGTGCAGGCCCATATCACTGTGTCAGCGAGCAGCTAGATACTGTTTTCATGAGTGCACATATATTCTTGAAGGCTATCCTACAGGTGAGTGAATCCGCGAATTATTCCCTTCTGTAATGATGTTTTATCGCAGGAAAACTTGACTGTTTGCTGGATTCCAGCACAAGTTCAGCTTACCAGAAGATTATCTTGTACGTGGAGCTATTACCCTATTTGACTGAGCCAATAAGAATCTCGCTATTGTAATATTTGATGCCTGTTTTTGGTCTGCAGGCAGCTACGTTGTGTCAGATGTATATCATCTAATCATACATGTTCGAAGGAACTGCAGCGTTGTCAAGGATATGTTGGAACATAATTATTTCGCGATATACCAATATATCTAATGATTGGTCAGTTAACCGAAGAACACTGAATCATAGGTTCAACATGTTCTCCACTACAATCTACGATATTGTAGACCAATAGAACATATCACGCGAGCGAACAACAGCATGTAGTCTTGTTTCTTGTCACGGAATCATGTAGAATTTGCTGGTCTCTACCAATGACTAGGGAGAATAGAAAATCGCGAAAATATTTCTTACCAGAATAATCTATAGCATATTCAGTGGCGTATCGTGATAGTGATCCAAGGCATGCGGCGATAAGCTGTGACAATACTCAACGCTCAGTTGTCTGTGAGACCATTACACTTGTAGTCTTATTCCAGCAGCTAGAGCCCACGATTTTTCGTGAAAATAATTCTTCGATAGTTTATTTCAAACCTTATGTGCACATATACAGCCGTGCTTCGTGGTCAGTAATTGGCTGTTTTTAACTCTCATCGTCTAGGGTTCAACCCTCTGATCACAGACGTGTGGTGTCGTAGTAACCTTGTTCCTGTTGGCACAGTCAAATGAGCCACGTCTGTGCAGTAATTAGATACCTCAAAAATTCGCGATTTGTTTTGGTCACAAGTTGGAAGTCAAGTAACTATACATTTGTGTCACTTTTGCTGTTGACACTTGTCTTATTTGACATTTACCGTAGGGAGATGAACCAATAACAAAGAAGCAGCTAAGTACAGGCCCAGTCACGTGTTATCACTGTGCCAGCGAGCAGCCAATGAACAGTTGTTGTCTGCTTAAGTTCACAGATATTCTTGGAGTCTATCCTACCTGTCAGCGAAACTGCGATTTCTTCCGGTCTCTAGCAATAATACATTCTGCCGACAACCATGAAGCACAGCTTCATATGTGCACATAAAGCACTGAAACAAACTGTTGCAGAATTATTTTCGCGAATAATCATGTCGTCTACCAGTGCAGTACAAGAGGCAAGACACGTATTGTCCAGAAATACACATCGGTATTCACAACAGGTGTATATTGGATATGACAGGTAGGCACATTGAGTCTATGTGCTCATAGCGTATAGTCAGAGCTTATATTGCATGCCTTGGAACACGACTACCATACGCCACTGAGCATATTGCTTCTTATATGAATGGACGACAATTATTCCACACTCGCGGTTAAGGGCCCTCCCTCCCTAGTTAGGCTGTGTTCGTGTGTGTGAGGCAGGAGCGGTAAGGTTGCCATTCACCGACATATGTAATACATTATCGCCTCTCCGTGCAAGCCACTCAGCTGGCGTGCAGTGCTCTTTAAGCGGTGACCACATTATTTTATTTATAGGCAGCGTAGTTAAAAGTCTAACTCTTGTTTCTATAGTTGTGTTTTTTTAATCCGGTTATAAATTTTACGAATGCGGTGGTCTGGAAAACCCATTTTTGGCCATTTTGAGGGGTCCGAAAACGATTTCTAGATTTTGAAACTATAGCGACATGGTTTGAAATGTGTGTTCTTTTCGTGCATATACAAATATAATATGCGTTAAGTAGTTTCGGCCGAAAAAAAAAGGAGGAACTCGTGATTTCCGGGGAAATATGTTTGTACCACTTGGTTTAAAAGCATCGCGTTCACACCTGCAGTTCTGCTTCGTGGCCTGTGATTGGTTGTTTTTAACTGTCAACGTCTTGAGGTCATACCTGCTAATCTCTGACGTGTGTTGTCGCTGTAACCTTGTTCCTATTGGCACAGTTGAATAAGTGACGCCTCTATACAAAGATACGCTGCCAATAACCATGAAGCAGAGCTGCATGTGTGCACGCAAGGCATTGTAACAAACTGCTATGCCTATAGTACATCTCTCGCAAGAATTTCATTTTTTGACAGTTGTGTTCACAAGTTTTTTTACAATATGCAGTTTTTTTTTGTCACAAGTTTTTTTTTTGCGTAAACACACTCAACTGGCTCTCAAATTGTGCAGTACATCAGAACAGAAAGTGTTTTTCTGTAGAAATTTCTACGCGTGATAGTCTGCAGACCTGTCGAAAACTGTAATTCTTATGTCTTATGTGAGACAAATTATATAAAATTCAAAAAGTCTGTGGCTCTATCGATCCCACAGGCGAGAGCACTTTTTGACAGGTTTAAAGTGTCACTGTAGAAACTAAATTCGTTGTATTTTATTTGTGAACCAATGTTTTAGTAAAGTAAATAAATATCGCATGGCGATGGTAACGGAGAGCATGATAACACATCCCAGAAACACATCTTTGGAAACTAGTTTCCAAAAATAAGTTTTATAAGTTTACAAATATATTGTAATCTTTACAGGAAATGTTTGGAAATATACAAATATATCTGTATCCAGTATTTACAAACTTTTTTGTATATTTACAAATAATTGTTGTATATTTACAACTAAATACTTGTTAATTTTACAATTGGTTGAGGTGACAAAACCATTTTTAGGTGCCAGTTTCCGAGAACTTTTTGTAAAACGTGACTGGCCTTTGAATGTTATTTTGTTTCACGTCAAAATATCTGCTCATAAAAATGTGTCTCTTTCTTCCCTTCGATTATTTGGAAAACTAAAACAAGTAATTAACACAAAGTCTTGATTTCTTAAAATTTCTTTTCTTGTTCGTAAACACAAACAAGTTTTTAAAATATATATCGTTGTAAATGTGTTTACCCTTGTCATTTCCACCATTTCTCGTTGACGAAACTCCCGTTTTCGAAACTGCAGTTTCTCATTTCGGTATAAACACTTTGCCCAAGCCTTGGCTTCGAAATTTGAGTTTACGAAACTAAACTTACGAGAGATGGTACAAACTGCCAGTCTGTACTTTTAAGAGCCCTATTCAGCAGGCGCTAGATGTCGTGTTTCAGGTACGGAAACAGTGGAGCAATAAAGTCTAGACTGGCTCGTATGTCAACTATAATATCGCCTCTATGTGCGGGGTGTCAAGAACCGCGTGTAATGTTTTGGTCGCTGGCTTTTTCTCATGTGACTTGAAGCGGTGACCCTACATTTTTATTTACGGGAAATGCATAGTATAGTTCAGCGCCTGCTTCTCTATTTTTTCGATTCAGGTTGGTACTCTTTACTTGACAGCAGTCTGGAAAAGCCATTTTCAGCCATTATGAGGAGCCCCCGAAGCCATGCTTAAAAACACGATATCTAGAAAACAAATAGAGGAACGCAGTTTTAAATGTGTTTTATTCCCGCAGATGAATATATCGAAAGTACGTTTAGTATAATTAAAAAAAAAAATAGGAATTTTAAAACAATATTCCCAACCCCCCTTCCCACCCTCTCCATAAAGGCTGCTTGAGTTCGCCACATGTATTAGCAAACTATGCATCTGTATTTTATGTGTATTCTGTGTCAGCATTATACGTCGAGGGTATTCTTTGTCTCCTTGCTCAACCCCCTCCCCCTCCCCCGATTGGAGCCGGTGTGCAGTGGTTACATCGTTCCCAGTTACGAAACACAGCGTTATCTTCCACTCCGTTCGGAAATGTTCCTGACGTAATTCCGTTAGGAAAATGGACGTTGTGGGGAGGGGAAGTGAGGGGAGCCCGTGGTGACGTAAAACTGATTCGACGTTATGTATCCACCACAAGACAAGTACAGAGACCGCAGCAGTGTATATGCTGTTCGCGGTAAATGGAGCACCTCAATAACCATAACAATATCAATAAAAGTAACAGTTGAGCCCATTACAGGCCGTTCACGATAAGTGAACATTGTATACATTTATCTTCCTGCTGTTTTGCATCCATCTCTACTATTTTTAATATGAAGACATTCATGTACCTGAAAATCTCTGTAAACGTTTAAGCACTCTCCAAAGTTGTCATATATTGCCCCAATAAAATATGTTTTTGACTAGCTACTAGTTATACTGAGTACTCAGTTTATAGTGAACAGCCTATACCTGACATTATGTATGTTTATAGCCGTCTTCAGTAGAAGGCCGCGGCCTTAGATCTGACAACACTGTCAGGAAGGGTCATTTAAACACTTTTTTTTTGTCTCTCTGACGACAATGGCTTCCCCTGATTCGCCGATATGTAGGGCACAATAACGAATCAGGTTGAGTCATTGTCTTTGGAGAGCTAAAAGACGTGTTAAAATGACCCTTCCTGGCAGGGTTGCCAGATCTAAGGCCACGGCCTTCTACTAAAGGCGGCTATGGTATACTACAATACCACACGAACATATGCATTGGTAAACTCTCAACTTTCTTGCGCAAGAATGTGTACGTCTCTTCCAGCCGAATTTGCCTGTTATTTCCGTCCTTAAAGATGCAAGTAAAACTTTGTTCACGTTCGTCCAAACGGTAGGACAATTGTAGCTGTTCGTATTATCACAGTAAAAGACGCCGCTTGTTCTAACCTGCATTTTGAACGGACATGCATCTCGATAGCTACCTACGGCCATGATTATTCGCGAAAGGAATTTTTCCCCAGTTTGTTTCAGTACGTTTACAGCTGCAGCTCTGCTTCGTGGTAATTGGCAACGAGTCCTCGTAAAGTGACGTATCTTATTCGACTACGTCAATCAGAATGAGGGTATTCCAACACCACACGTCTGTGACTTGCGGTTATAACCTCAAAATACGTTATTTAAAACACCCAATCACTGACCATGAAGCAGAACTGCAGATGTGCACGTAAGCCACTGAAATAAACTAAGGCAAAATTATTTTCGTGAAAACTTTGTGACCCTATTGATTACCGTTTGTGAATTGTATGTCGAAATAATAAGTGGAGTTGGCCCGGGGGAAAAAAAAAAGCACCTATCAGATGTATTGCCGAAAAAAAAAAGTCATACTGTGATTTGTTGTTAGATTCATTTTACTTAACGATTCAGTTCGAGCCGACAAAATTTAATTGAATATCGACCAACTTATGACAGACGGTTTCATAAGAATTCCTCCAACCAGTGGCGGCTCGTGGGTTGTTGCCAGGTAGGGCTGCAGTTGCCAAGAGCTGTACATGGTTGACTCTACAGCCACTGACACGCTGATGTACATGTGCCCCTTACTACTGAGAGGTCACAACACATCTAGTAGCCGGCAAATATTTCATGCTCGTTGGTCTACGGCGCGTTCATCAAGAGTCTACAGTTCTGACTATCTGCAGCCCCACCTGGCAACAACCCACGAGCCGCCACTGCCTACAACTACACAGTTTACTAGCTGTTGTTATTGGTACGTACGCTCTCTACATATCTCGAGAAAATACGACTGTTTGCAAAGTAACGTCTTACGTTTGTCGTTCTTCCAGGTCACTGGGGTGCCCCTACTTAACTACGCCAATTTGGTGCACAACTACAATTGTGATTCGTCTGAAATCACTAGCCTAAACCCTGCCGCATGGCTAGGAGCCGGTAGTTTTCACGAGCAAATGTTTGCACCATTGTTCCAATGCCTTACAATGCGCACATGTAGCTCTTGCTTCATGGCCAGTGATTGGTCGAGACCTAGATAACATCTGTTCACTGGCTGATCGTTGAAGCAATGCTGCCACATGACCAGGCCTGCATTTAGTTGCTTCTAGCTCGCTACGGGAAGGGTCAAATAAGACCACAGCCAACTGTAAAACTGTAAAAGTGACACGAATATACAGTTGTTTGACTTCCTACTTGTGCCCAAAACAAAACGCGAATTTTTCAAGTCTCTAGTTTTTGGATGTTTCCAACTCTCATTAGTCTTCGGTAGAGACCCCTGTTTTTCACGAAAAGAATTTTGCCCCAGTTTGTTTCAGTGTCTTACGTGCACATCAGCAATTCTGCTTCATGGTTATTGGCAGCGTGTGTATGTGAAGAGCCGTATCTCATTTGACCGAGCCAATTACAATAACGTTCCTGCAGCACCACACATTCCGTTATTTGCCGGTAGAATCCCAAGGCTTGTGACAGTTAAAATATCCAATCACTGACCACGAAGCAGAACTGCAGGTGTCGAGGGTTTAGAAGTAAAACTACCCAAGTCCATTTTCAGTAACTTTCGGAAAACCTTTGCCAAAATTAACCAAACCATTCTACAAAGCTGAAAATAAGAGTACTTCTATGAGAGAAAAGGTGTCACAACCTGGGTATTATTACCACACATGGATAGTGATATTCATAGTACTTGGCTGCAATATCTCAATTTCGGAGAAAAAAGACTTGGGTAGTTTTACTTCTAACCCCTCGATGTGCACATAAGGCATCGATACAAAGTGGGGCAAAAATCTTTTCGCGAAAAACAGTGGTCCCTAGTCTTGGGGTACTACCAGCTAATCACAGACGTGTGGTGCCACAGTACCCATGTTCTGATTGGCACAAACGTAGTAATGCCTCTACATAAAGGCATGCTACAGATATGCACATAGCAACATATTTTTGCGGAAATCAAAGTTCCTTGCGTAGGACCACATTTGATCTTGGCTGGGAGCTTACAGTCGTATCTGCCACGCAGTTATCACAAACGGAAGCACCAGTACCCCACTGCGCACTCATATGGCCGTGAGGAGATATGAATGTGCCGAAGGTCTAGCCCCGCATGTGGAACCTTCAGTCACGCTTTGCTACGTGACCCGCCTACTTTGTCGAACTTTCCTGCACAAAGTTTTGTGTACATCAGACAGCACAACCCAGTATTGATCGGAGACAGAAAAATGTACGCCGTTTCAATAATTATTAAAGTCAAGAGTTTGTCTAGAAAAGATTTTTTCTCCGCTTTGTTTCAATGCTTGCAAATACTGTTAATGAATACTTTGAACATCTGAGTGAGCCAGCTAACTACTAGGCTTACTAACATGTTTACTTGGATGTTAAATTTTTATTAAATTTTTTTCTTTGTTGGTTTTATATTTGGATATGTTTTATATTTTGATGTGTGATATTATGTAAAACTTGTAGTGTAAAGGAATGACACACCTCATATACTTATTTAAGGATTAATCGGGATTTGAAAAGACAATAAACAATAAACAATTTATGTATACATCTGCAGTTCTGCTTCGTCGTAATTGTCAGCGTATCTTTGTGTAGAGGCGTCACATATTTGACTGAGCCAATCAGATTAAGATTACTTTACCAATACAGGACGACCAATAGAATACTTCGTTCCACATGACGTTCAAGGCTTCGCAAAAAAAAAAGAAAAAGATATGTTCTGTTTTACGACCTTGTACGAGATTTAGTTATGACTTGGCATCTGGCACGAGCTCAAGAGGAGTCTACGCCGGTGTCGAATCTCCACCTTTGACGGGTGGGAACAGCGTAGCGATAAGAGCCAGTGTCCCACGCTTTACGAGGAGCATATCGCCTCTATTCGCAGCGCGCCAAACGTGCAGGGGGCGCGCCATTTACCCGAAAACCGTTTTCCCGAATTGTGTTTTCAGCGCTCTATTCTGAATTCAAATCGTTTCCCCGAAAATCACTCTCCCGAAAATCGTTTCGCCGAAAATAGTTCATCAGAAAAGTCATTTTGCCGAAAGTCGTTTTGCCGAAAAGTCACATGGCCGAAAGTCGTTCTCCCGAATGTCGTTCTCCCGAAAGTCGTTTTACAGAATTTTTCAGTATCTTCCTTAATTTCATACAGAGTCGTTTACCCGAAAGTCGTTACACCGAAAATTATATTTGTAGATAGTCACTAGCAAAAGTCGTTTTCCCGAAAGTCGTTCCACAGAAATTTTAAGTACCTTACTAAACTATTAACAGTGTTACTGTAACCACAAATCTTTTCGCCTCAAGTCGTTTCGCCGAAAGTCGTTTTGCCGAAATTCATAAACCGCACTTATCTTTTCAAACATTCGTTTACCCGAAAATAGTTTTCCCGAAAAATATAATTGTGCATTCGTTTTGCCGA
>PNEQ01031479.1:0-12663 GCA_003012365.1 Medauroidea extradentata
GAGACGTAGTGTTGTACAACCTCTATGAGCCCAGGACACAGATATATATATTTTTTTCAATAAATTTTATTTTCATGAATTATTTCGACGTTACGTGACGCAGTTGTTTGTCACTCAGGTCTAAATTCCGGGAGGTTCTGGGCTCGAATTCCGTTAAAAGCTGCGTGCAAACGTTCAATTCTGACACACAAAAACTACACGGCAGATCGAATTAGTGCAATTTACATGTAGTCTTTAAAAGGGGTAAAATTGCAGTTCGCTTTCCACTTAGGTTCCTCTACAATATCAGCTGACATATCGTCGGTATACTGCCAAAAGTGATGTAAGTCATAAATGCTATTTCGTTTAAAAACAGTAATAAATTGTAGATATTAACAAAAATGTGGTATGTTACTATACTGTGACACAACAGTACGAAACGACGAATTGACTTTAAACTTGGGCAATTGTTTGTGAACAACATATACATATTCCTAGCATTTTTATAATTTTATCTCATTTTGAAATTGTCACTTTTGGCAGTAAACCGACGATATATCATCTCACTAATCTCAGGTTTGGGGCACCAAATACGTTTCCGCGAAACCTTAACTCTCTGAAACTTTGTATTGTCAATAAAGTTAAAGTGAATATTTTGAAAATATATAATTGAGGGCACCGTCACCAATAGTTGTGCACAGGGTAAACAGATGTTTCTCATTCGATTAACCTCTTACCTTAGATGTCTGTAACTACCATAGAACTTCATATTGGCAGTTTCATAAATAAGGGCCAGGCGAAGTCGCTGTTAGTGGCAGGGACAAACTTAAGACTGCTTTTCGCATGGACAGCTATAGCTACTTATCCTTCTGCAGAATTAGTTCACCTAGCCGCTTGGACATTCTAACACTTGATGACTGAAGTACCAATCTTGTGTACAAAGAGGTTTTTCAATTAAAGTAAATATTATCAGTTACGAATAATACTCGCGAGCAAAGCCGCGGGGGGCTGCTAGTTTAATATACAAAGTATTAATGGTGCTTCGGAAACCACTATGGCATGTCGCAGTCAGCGGTAAGTTCTCTCAAATCATCGTCGTTTCTTTGTCACATATCCCACATAAGACTATTTTTTAAACCGGGTATAAAACAACGAAACTGTCACAAAGGTAAATTAAACTGTCGACACAGTAACGTAGATTTAAATTAAGCAGCTAACATAAATCAAACGACAGAAGTTTCCCACGCGTTGCTAATTACTTCGCGGCCACGTAGCAGAACTTGCAGGCCCGAACAGTTGACCTCAGCACACACGAACAAAGAAGTTGTTTTTCCTCCTCCGCGGAGTTCGCTGGTCATCATCGCTCGTCGACGCACGGCGCCAGAAAGCTCACCGACGGGCCAGGTCGGGGAGAGGAAAAAAATAAGACTGACGACATTCGTCTGCGGGGAAGTTTCTCCCTGTCGCGTTCCAGGCGGGCTGGAAACACGTCCGGATCCATCCGTCACGAGATTTTTTGGTCGGGGGAGCCGACGGCCCGGGGGAGGGAGGGGGTCTCGGAGCAGGGCGGGATTGGCGGCTTGACACGGGAGATATATTATCTGTTCTGTGAAAGCGCTTTAGGACAGAGGTATGAGTATGCCTATGCCCCAGGCGAGATGACTACCCGCGGCTTTGCAATAGTTTTCTGCCCAAGAACAGGTATGGAAGTCGCTTAGCAAAGTTAATATTTCTAGAAGACTTTCATTGAGTTCGCCGCTGTGATCGCCACCGCTGCTGGATATTCCTAGCGGACAGGAAGAAAACTATCTAAGTAATTTGAAAAATCGAAAAATAACAGCCCTGTCGATTCATAAGAAACAAATTACTGCAGAAGTGCAAGTGTACAGCGCTCCAGTGTTGGGTAGTAGAAGTAGAAACGATAATTGCACGATCTTTCGGCGGGGCGTAAAGAGTTCGGCTGTCAAAACGCATAGACTAAATACTATCCCTTCGCGACTTCTAGACCTGTAAATATTACATGCTACAGGTACACCATAAAAATAGGGAACGAAAATTATTAGTCTCAAACATTTCAGAACGCCACTCCAAGTTGGTTACACCGTCTACGTCGGAGTGAATTAGTTTGAAAATCTGAATTAAGTGAATACAGCAATGGCTACCGAAGGAACTGAATTTTTTTTAAATCCTGTACGTATAGTATGCGGTCAAGAAGGCGTAGGATACAAAATGTCGCTAAAACAAAATTAAAAGATTCGGGTTTATGTAAGTCAACACAGAAAACCTACGAAAAATTTTATCAGTTATAGGTAACAGATAGTGTCAATTTTTTGGCAAACATTTTGTCATAGTAACACGTTCGGTAAGTATGACTTAATTGCGTCGGCATCAGATGTATAAAATCTCGGCATCAAAGATGCCGTAAATATGTTAATGGACAAAATATACGCTCAAAAAGTCGTCAAAACTTGATTTCAATGATTCCTCTTTTCAGATTTTTTTTTTTTTTTTCAATATCGTAAAATGGGATTACTTTGCCAGCCCAATTTGGAAGTTACTTTGCACCACATATTTTTTGTTCTGAGTAAAGGTTTGTAGAATCTCAAATTGTTGAAAACTGCAACATTCGTAGCTTTAATGACAAACGATACTTTAGATAGAAGATTATCTTGGAATTTTCAAATGGATTGAAATTGATCTTGTGCTTCAAAGTTATCCACATGTTGGTGCAACGTAACCACACTTGGAATAGTCCTCGTAAAACTTACAATTTTTAATTAACGCGTTGAATCTTAAACGAAGTACTTAATATGTGACAAAACAAGAACCCGTGTTCATCCACATGTTCAGCAATCAACTAGGTAATTATTAAAAATGCGTCAATACTCAAGGGTGCATGCTGTAATGACGTAATTACTGTGCGTTACCATAGTTACCTAAAATGTAGTAGTGACCTATCTTGAGTTTCAGAGAATTGTCAGTTCATCACTGTTTGTTTTTTGCATACCGTACTTCTATGACGGCATATAACGGGTGGGTATAGACTCCAAGAACTTGGTCATTCGTGATGTGAATAGAAAAACAGCATGAAAATATTACTGGATTCCAAGCACGTTAGTTGAAATATCATAAGCAAATTTTCAGTTGATATATTTTCCTACAATTTGTTAACATTTTTTATAACTTTACTGAACAACGCCGTACGTTCAGCCAGGACCTGAAAGCTCAGAAACACACATTATAAATACGCATACACCAGAATAGCTTGTGATCTTTAAACGGTTTTTGCAATAGCGTGTGAAACAAATCAATTATTTTGGAGTGACGCTATTGTCAACTACGTTTTCATGTCAATATTCTAGGGAAACAATCCTCACGTGAACAAAAAGTGTTATATGAACATAGGTCCAAAAACGCACCGTTTCTGCGCTACAGTTGGCATACATGGCGTATCGTTGATAGCGCGCGGGTACGATCATGTTGCTGTGTCACAGTTGTTCCTACTGTCTGTGTGTTAGTGGCGTAGTGTGTGGCATAGTAACATGTTATGTACTGCTGTAATGATGCCCCACTTGCCTAAGGGGAATATGCGTGCATGAAGAGTATTAATGAAACTCGTTTCACGGCAGATATTTTTTTCCATCTGGTGTACACGCAACTAATTCTAAATAAAAAATAATATATTGCGTCGTTGGGTTTAAATTTTAGTTGCATGCATGCAGCCACATTTTTGCACGAGAAAATTTAGGAAGCGCGTAAAGTTTTAGGAGAGCATATGCGAGATTCACTATAGCCGAAGAGAGGTTTTTTTTTTTCCATCTGGTGTACACGTAACGATATTCTAAATAAAAAAAATATTGCGTCGTTGGGTTTAAACTTTAGTTGCATGCATGCAGCCACATTTTTTCACGAGAAAATTTACGAAGCGCGTAAAGTTTTAGGAGAGCATATGCGAGATTCACTATAGCCGAAGAGAGGTGTTTACTGCTCCCAGACCACTCGTCCTCCCACCACGGCGATGGGTTCGAGCCCACGAGAGGTGGCTTCCTATTTTCGCTCATGGACGTAGGCTGGCGAGTTTTCACTAGGTACTCCCGTTCCCCTTGCTCTTACATTCCGTCGTTGATCGCTACTCAAACCCAGTCATGCCAGAGCTCTGACCAAGTATCTCCATCCCAATCTTACAACGCATTTTAGTTCAGATCAGCGGAAATTTTCGGTGCGGAAATTTGCGAATGGCGCGGCAGTTGAGAAAAGTTTCGTCGGAGCCATCCGAGCTTCATGTCGTTTTGCGTCCTTAACAGCGACGAAATTCAGCCGGATAGGCTGAAGGTTAGTAGCAGAAGTGAGCCGGCTGCAAATTCATCCAAATGTGAAGAACATCTGAATAATTTCTGCTCAAGAAACGGAGATAGCGCACTTGCAGGTGGAGTTCATGGATGAGCTAACATGTAAATAATTGTAAAAATTAACTTGTACCGTTTCGTTTTGTAAAATTAAGTCATTTACTGTATTGTCACTATGCGTTGTAACGAAAAGGGTTTGTTGTCAACTACCGCTGATAATCGTAATTTGCAACAATCTATGAACGCGTTCACTGACATTCAGACTGGTTTTCAACGAAAGGTGATAACAGTTTATCATTGGCTGCTCGTTTATACAGTGATACCACGTGAGTGGGCCTACATTTAGTTTCATATGTATCGTTGGCTCGGCTCCTTCTAGGAAGTGTCAAATAAGTTTGGGGCAAATTGCGAACCCACAGTTATTTAAATTCTAGCCTGTGCCCCAAAGAAAACGCCCATTTTTCAAGTCTTTAGTAATACATATAAATATATGTATTAAATGAACAGGACTATGCAGCCAATCACTAAACAGGGTACATTCCGAGTGCAATAAAAATGCATTTAACTGAAGTAACTTTGACGCAGGCATTCAAAGAAGAAAAGACAGA
Organism: Medauroidea extradentata; assembly: GCA_003012365.1. Lineage (NCBI taxonomy): Eukaryota > Metazoa > Arthropoda > Insecta > Phasmatodea > Phasmatidae > Medauroidea > Medauroidea extradentata. The sequence goes on from PNEQ01031479.1 coordinate 4,934, forward strand.
CACAGCAGAGGACAAAAGGGGGGGGGGGGGGACATTGCTGTTCTCTCGCCGTAAAAGTCTAAGGGAGGAAAAATAAAGAACGAGTTACGGTCTCCCGAGGGTATACAACTTTTAACGCATCACAGTCACACGACGACGAAAAAGTAACTTTCTAGCTGTATCCGTTACCCCGCGTCTATCCACCCTTCACTGGTATTTAACCGACAGCTATCTGGACACATCGGGAACTGAGTTCGCCGTAACACGGCTCTAGTGAGATACACGATTACAAAGTTCCGGAAAGTTATTGCCACAGTAAAATATAAATAATAAATCAGGAGCATCTGGGATCAAATTTTAATCAAAATCAGAACAAAGAACAACGTTTTAAATACATTTTACTATCACGCCATTACTCAGGAAATGTATACTATTTTCTTTTTTTAATTTGCGACATTTAACTTTTAGCGACAGTAATAAAAACAGTGGTATTTTAACTAGACATAAACCAGAGAGGTAAAGGAAACGTTTCAGTGAAATGTGCAGTATAGAATTGGTACAACCTACTTAAAACAAGCAATGCTATGCATCGTAACTAAACTATCAACTACTCTATAGCGAACGTAAATGAGCAAATAATACAACTTCTTACATTTTTTATGCATTAATGCACAATTCCAAAATGGTTGCCTATGATGACTACAACTCAATCAAGAAATTACACAGTATTACCTTCCTTACTTCAGCAAAAACTTTCGTGGACCAATCACTTGAAAACTGTGAACGAGGACTAATGGGATAGATTGATTACACTTTTCGTACTTTTAGTATACCTTAAACTGATCACAAAATTACACATAAAACAATATTTAAAAATAAACTCACCGAAATACACTGTTCAGAATACAATGAATCTGACACAGAACTGACTATAACTGGAGCATTTGAAAATAAGGTAAGAAGTAGGGCTTAACGTTACGTCGACAGCGAGTTCATTACAGGCAGAACCAATTGCTCATAGAAATAGGAAAAATAATTTTGCGGAACCATTTCAGCATTTCCTTGAAGTGATTTCGAATAAGAATGAAGCATTTTTTTTTAATGTACGGCTAACATGAACTGGTGTATATGAACAGATAAATTTTGTGGCATGCTGCAGTCAATCTGCAACGGTTTTGAAGGATCAATTCCTTCTTAAGGCAGAGTGTTAGATAATTTTATTGTATTTTCAGTTTTTGAGCCATTACGTTTATTCAAATAGTATTATCAAAATTGTCTGTTCGACAAAGCATAGGATATAAACTGCTTGACATAAATAATATTGGAATATTTCATTAATTTGTCATGCAGAATCATTGCAAGAGAATTATACGTTAACTTTCAAGAATTCGTTTCCAATGTTTCTGCATGACAAATTAATGAAATATTCTATTATTATCTATGTCAAGCAGTTTATCAAGAATATATCCCATGCTTTATCGAAGAAAAATTTTTGATAATACAATGAGAATAAATGTTATGGCTCAAAAACTAAAATACAATAAAATTGTCTAACACTCCCATTTAAGCTCCTATAGTAACGATAGCTACTTCCATTCAGAATGACCGCGCGATAAATAACACGACAAAAATACATTTGGATCTTCGACTAGAGGTCTGAATACACGGATGGCTATACGTGGAATACGGAAGCCACATAATGTGATTTATGCAGCGATCAATTTGCCACAAAGCTTCGTCATCTGACTTTGGCAAACGTTTCTAAAAGACAGTAGACGTTGACCGACGGCCAGAATTATGCTAGCCAAGAATATTTGTCAACAGAACCAAGCGATGTCTCCATAGCTTGCAAACACCTCAGCTCCGAGTTCCCAGACAAATTAATCGTGCATCACAGACTCAGGGAAGATAAGCCTTTCCCCCCAACAATCATACGATGTGCGTCTTACTTGATCCTGAAAACATTAACGCTCCTTTGCATACGAATTATTCTCGCCAACCGAGCCCGGGAACGACAGGCCAACTCGTTATTTCCGTACGCATTCAAGAATCGAACTATGAACAGTTACCGGTCATTTGACGATCCCAAGATAACAGAAAGAACCCCATCACAACAACAGAAAAAAATAACCAGAATTAAATTTGGAGCGGTGTACCGATACCTGGTCTGAATTGGAGTTAACTGGACGAACATAGTAAACCAGATATAAATACGAGGTTATGATATCTCATTTATAACTTTTAAAAGTGGAATGCGTTTCATACTCATGGGCAATACCTGTCCTAACTTAAGACTCTGTTTCAGTCGCCAAATTGAAGTTTTGTTTTTAATTCTGAGAAGAAAAATGTTATATCGGCGATTTTACCGCAAATTCTATCTACTTTATGCTAAACTACAAGCATGCAAGTAGAGATAGTAATGTATAGTTAGGTCGCAATTTGTCGGAAAAATTATGAATATAAAATAATTTGCCACACACATTGCCGCCTAATTATATGTTAATATAGCTAAATCATAAGGTCTGTACTGTTGAAAAATGTAAATATAATTTGAGGTATAATCGCTTATTTAATATTTTTCTCCTTACACTTAAAAAAAAAAAAGAGAAAAACAATAAATTTCAATATGGCGACAGAAACCGAGCCTTAACTCAAATGAGTACATTTCTTCAGTTGAACCTAGGCACTGTGTAGCTAGTGGGGTCTACCAAAACGAACCCAACATATCAAGTGAATAATATATAATTTTCAACTGAGTAGTGTCACAAATGGACTTAAGTGCGCATATTTAAACTGATGTACCACTAACGTAAACGTAATGCGTTTATTTAAGCCCAGGTGTCGGTTTACTAGACTGTTTGTTTTAAGAATACTAATATATTATATCTGTGATAATGTTAATTCTTAGACGTAATGAAAGAATGCCCAAATGGAAGGGAAAAAATAGCGAGTTTCGTACATTATTTGGTAATTTCACCGTCACTTGCACTTGAACATCATAGGAACGCAGGTACATAAATCAAGTACAACACATTTAGTTTCAGAAAGGACACTTGTGAGTTGTCAAAAATTGCACTCGTTCGTAGGAAAGAATATAATTTCAGTGGCGCAAACTGGAAAAACTGACGTCGAATAAACGCCGTGCCAGCGTGTTCAAGAGGAGACACGAGCCCTGAGGTGGAGTCTCTTATCTGGAGCCTAGGTGTGGCAAGAGTTAGGGGAGGGGGGAGGCGACACCTGCAGGAGCGTATCGATACCTGGGCCGACAGTAGCTCTCCCTACCCCTAACCAACTCATACACCCTCACTGGCGTGGCGGTGACATCAGATACCGCCGGCCATCATGACAAACTACCGGAGCTCACGGTACGTCGTGTGGCGGGGCGACGCGGCATGGGAAACACCCGTCCGTTACTAAAACTACACCCGCCCAGCAGGGGCGTCATTTCAGGTTTGTCTAGGGGGGGGGGGGGCAAGATTTTGTTTTCCGGCGACAGTGACCTTGTTGCATCTTTTTTATTAATTAAAAATGTATAAATTAGATACTTTTAATAATAAAACTTCAGTTTTATGTGCTAAAGTTAGCATTATTTAAATTTAAAAATACAAAAAATATATTTACACACAAAAAATTCTAAATCCAGGGAGGGCATTTGCCCCCCCCCCCTGTGGACCCAAATGACGCCCCTGCCACCAAGGTGGCGCTGCTCATCAAAAATCTGTGCTACGTCCCCTTTACCAATGTTTTGTGGGGGCGAAATTATTTTGTGATGTCGCAAACATAATTTGTAAATGGTAATGGTGACAGCAGACAAAAATGGGGACAAATGTGTGTGTGTGTGTGTGTATATATATATATATATATACACACACACACACACACAAACACACACACACACCTATGGTGAACCCCAATGTGGGCTTGGCCAATGTTCAGAATTACACCACTTCATGAAAATGAAAAGGAATTTCATGGTACAATATCTCACAGACAAAAAGATAATCAAAGAATACAGGGGAACGTAAGACAAACGGACCCTGCATACACCGGCACATCAAGGATCCTGGATAAGAACGCTGGTGTGTGCATTTTTCGTTCAAAAGTTTGACGACCCTCCCCCTTAATCTTATTCCTACTATTTTACATTTATTTAAAAGTTTGGTTGCTAACTTACTCTCTCAATTCGTTAAGAGTATTCCTTCATTCATTCATTTCAGTGCAGAATTTACTTGTAACATCGATTTCAATAATGGAAAATTAGCGAGTCTAGTTTCCGTTCCGATACAAGATGAAATTAGTGTTTATTTGCAACGGTTTTCTGTCCATTCCATATAAACTCAAACTCTAGCATTGACAAACTGTTTAATATTTTGATTACATTTCTGATATGGCAATTAAAAACTGTAATACCTACCACTGATTTTTAACGCATACAACAAAAGTGATAGTGACATGTAACATTTTCCCGTTGTTTTAAAAACTCAAATTTTCTGTCTGGGCAAAGCGTTATGCCGTAACTTCCAGGCAACTTAAATTATAATTTCTGCATTCTGAAACATATTTACGAAATTCGTACACGTTACATGCCGCATTTTCTGTTCCGAAATCTGGTACATTTGTAGTAAAATAAACTTTCTTGGTAAGACTAACATAAGGCAGGCAGCTTTTCGGATACAGTTATAACTTGACTTATACAAGAAAGAATGCTACAAACTAAAGAAGTATTTTGGACATACACTACTGCAGCAAATGGCGTGTCAAAGAAAACCAGATAATACAAACACACACAGACAAGTAAATAAACAAAGTCATTTTGTTGGTTTTATGTCTGTTTATGTGTGTGTGTGTGTGTATTATCAGGCCTCCTGTGACACGCCATTTGCTGCAGTAGCATATGTCCAAAATACTTCTTTAGTTTTTAACTTACCCCCCCCCCCCCAATACAAGAATCGTTCAAAAATGACAAGACAGAATGCGCAATCAGTAAACATTTTAAATTTTATGGAGAAGGTTACCGGAGAACACAACATTTGTAATATCAGCAGCGACAATTTTGGTTACACATGATAGTAACATACTCGCCATGGGCAGGACATGATGTCATTATGAGTTAAATACATTGGTGGGATAGGTATCCATAAGTCCATATTTCCCTATTTGCATCAAAACCACTTTGACTTTCATGGAAGAGCGGGGACAGCTGGCTGAAGCTTAGCACTCTGGAGGAGAAGCGCGTACCAATACACGTGTACACACACGGATGACACTCGAAGTCAACAGGAATTATGGGTGACTTTGGGACGTGAATTTTGGCCGGAGCAGGATGATGGTGTTGAGGGGTAGAGGGTCTAGAACTGACGGACCCTGACACTTTGCGCATCAAGTGGCCCGCTACAGAGGTCATTAAGAGCTCACACAGCTGGCTCAGGGGGCAGGGAGAGGGGCGAGGGAGCCAGGGAGGAGGGGGTGGATAAAACGTGATTACGACACGATGATGGCGAAATCCAATTACGGCGGGAGCTCTGTCACAAAAGTCTATTAGCATTCGCCGTTCGCCGCGCGTATTAATATCCGTATCCAGCGGAGGGCTTCCCAGTAGCTGCTGTCGGCGGCAGCTGCCGTAGCATCACTTTCCCTGCAGCGCCTCCAGTTTCAATTTACGGCCCGCCAAAACACTGCTTCGCGATGTAGATCTGGTCTTGCGGTAAATGATGAATACAAGTTTATAAAGAACCACCTTGTGTTTCACGGGTATCTTTTTATAAACCTCCAAACAACAAAACCGAATGAAGTGGCGCAACTGTCAGGGCCGTTGCAAGGTACTTTGACACTCTAGAGGCTAAACACAAGGTCCTTCTCGTCCTCCCCTTGTTTTATAGGTTACTACAGATTATTTTTCAAGTAAATAAAAGTACTTTAAGCGTTTATGAATATCACTTTTATACCTTTACCAATTGGAGACGAAAATATTAGTTGCAAAAAATTGTACGATGACATTTTATATATACAATGTGGCAACACAGCTGTGCAGTTAGTCGCCTCTCGCTCTCCACAGATATCTCACTTATCTTACTACTACGGTTCTGACGCAGGTCTACATATTATGGGTACAGGTTCAAATCCCAAGCAGTCCAAACATAATTCTACGTTTACTTGACGCTGTGTACATAGGGGCCGGAAAATTCCGCAGATTCAATGACCTGCATGTTAGAATCAATTGCCCTATGCATATTCAAGCCCTGTCTATTCGATCATTGCCCGCTGTTTGACTGAGTAGTGGCTAGTAAACAAATGGTCGGGGCTTGAGTATGCATAGGACAGGGCTTACTAACATGGTCATTAAATCCGTGACATTTTCCGGCCCCTTATGTATACATAAAATAATACCCGGTCGTGGAGCGCAAGAGAGGACTTTCTCCGTGCGCAGTGTTGCCACATTGTGCACGTAAATGAAGTACAACAATTTGCCTGTTACATTTTCGTCTCCAATGTAGCCCAGGATTTGCGAGGTGTGCTTATTATGCGCTTGTTTCCGGATATACGTATATGCAATCGCAAGGAAATACACGTGTCAAGTCTACCACCAAAATCAACAACAAAGTAGAAAGTAGGTCGACTCGTAACTTGAGCTTAAAGGCGTTCAAGTGGGCAAAAAATAAAAATTTTGTAATTGTATGTCGTCACCCAGTTCACCTCATCTATATCGTCGCGCCGGCCTTTACAACTCTGGACTCGCATTCGGGAGAACCAGGGTTCAAATCCCGGCTCCGGCCATCCTGATTTCTGTTTTCAATGTTTTGCACAGAATTGCTCCAGGCGAATGCTGGCATTCTTCAATAGTAAAAGCCGTCACCGATTCCATTTTAAATTCCTGTCTTGTGAAAAGTGGTGTCTCATCAACTGTGATGACCTCGACGTCTAAGAAAAATAACATAAACCACATAATATTCCTAAGAGTGCGAGATGAAAACGAAACAAGTACAGTTCAGATTGCATGTAATGACCAAATGAATTGAGACGTGAGAAAATTCGTGAGTGCAAAATACGCGTAAACGTTATTTTATTTTATTTTTTCTCCAGGAATTATAAAATTAGGAGCCGACTTCCTGGCCTCCACAATATTTTTAGTTATTTACTAATTGGTAGCCTTGGCAAATTTGGTCCGGGTCAACACTTTAGACGCACTGGTCTGTGAACTAGTTTATCTATCAACATTTGCAACTTGACCTTTTATAGTATGATTTAATTCAGTTCCCGAAATAACCGTTAGCTCCATCAGTAGACTGGTCTTTTAACATTGCTGTGATGTCAAGCAATGGCGTAGTGTGGTATAGGTGATTCGGAATAAAGTGAACACTCAAAAAAGCCCTGATTAATTTCTATTTCCTACCAGTTTATATCTTTCCGCCGATGTAAACACAAATAATGCCATGTGCTTTTATTTACATAGGGTCGTGCAATGTTTACAACTACATTAAACTGCTCCGATAAATTTTAACTACAATATCTACTCATTAAATGCACGGGGGCTGAATGTAAGATATAAATAAACTAATCTTAGTTATAAATACCTGCGAGTTAATGTCTGGTTTCTGTCCATCGACTAATCTAAACAACACGCACTATTGCCGTTACGCATCTCGTAAATGAGGGCATATTTTATTTGAATTTGTAACGCAAAACCGCCACTACAACAGACATGACACACGCTATTCAATAATTCAAGTTTCGTTCAGTTATACTGCCACGAA
>PNEQ01031480.1:0-12663 GCA_003012365.1 Medauroidea extradentata
ACAAAACGACCATTAAAAAATGTGGCGGTGGTGTTATGCGATTTCTGTTATCACTCTGGGTACCATGTGAATATGAGCGAGGAGCCACGCACCATTTTCTGCTATACCCACAACTCAGAATCTGCCATAAATATTTTTATGCCCATGGGTATAGCAGAAGGTAACAGGAATTTAGGCATCGTGTGAGGCCGGCTTAAATCATGTCACTGTATTCACTGTTATCCTGCCAATTGAGCAAATATGTTATGTGAAAATATAAAGTATAAACCTTTACGAATAGTTTTGTACTACTGTGGCATGTTGTTTTAGATCTGAAAAATAGAGACGGAAATTTTTGGAAATGCAACTATAACTTAATTATATCAAAAAACTTATTTTCAATTACATATGTGTTGCGATTGAGTCTACAATATTAATTAGTTTATTTATATTATATATATAAAGTTTTAAATGGAATTACCACGAATCCTGTAAACTATTATTAGGCTTATAGACAAGACGGGCGTTTGTAAAAATAGTATTTTATGTTCTACATTATCTAATCAAGTATATAGTAAAAATTAACATTACAAACTAGAAACTTAGTAATAAATACATATATATAACTGACATTTACATAGTAAATGTTGTGTAAATAAACTAAGAGTGAAGTTGTGTTCGCGTCGTTGAGCGAGACCGTGCCTCGCGCACGAAATATTCTGTCTTCTATCTGCCACCAAAACAACAGCGATTCGCGGAAATCGTCAAGAGGGGCATAGAAATTTAATTTATACTATCCTTTTTGTTTTCTTCGCTGATACCCCCCATCTATCTCGTATAACAAAAAATTTCTCGCTTACTATAATTTACTCTGCAATTTCCTGTCAAATGTCAACATGGCATTTTAAAATTTTTTTTTAATAACATGATGGTTGCAGAAAATAAATTTGACCTACATTATCATTGGTAGCATAGTTCTTAAATGCAATATAAAAATTTTGAATGCATTTGGCTGAAAAGTTTTAGATTTATGATGAGTTTAGTTTGTCAGGCTTTTGGGGTGCGCTCTCCGAAAGACCCAAAATGGCGGACGTTAATACCCACTCTTTATAGAGCCTTTACTCCTCCTAGGTACGTCACACGCGGGCATCCAACGACAGAACAGGGGGCCGGAGTGGCCTAGCTAATATACTTATATACTTATTTACCTTGGGTAGAGTATTTCATATTAGTTTATGAATAACGTGTACAATACCAAGGTTAAATAGAAATTATGAGTGTAGGGATTTTTTCAAAGGAAAAGGGATTTTTCGCTTCCTAAGTAGGGTTTTTTTGTTATGTACTACCTGACAACACTGACAAACACTCGTCCCGTCCCGTGCCAATGCTCTGTGGTCCCGTGCTGAATAGTGATACAATTTTTGTCCCTGCTGTAATAATCCAGTAATAGAAGAACTGTGCAAATTATTTTGTTTTCCGAATTAATTAAAATCACTGTAATCACGAACAAAGCCAGATAATGTTGCAGCGTACTTGTAGTTCTTTCGTAAATAGTGATGAGGTTAACCTAATGGTAAACGTGCCCCTACATTTATATTTTTGTGGTCATTGTTTAATTAAATCCAAGATTATGTTATGTGATTTTGTATAATGTGTAACGATTTCGTCTACTAGTTCTTTTGCACATTAAATGTCTTTCCCAGGCATTTAGTGAAGAAATCTTGAAACATCAATATGGGAATTTGAAAGTAAAATCGTAGAATGTAAATTTTGTATTATATGGAGAAAATTAACAAAACTTGTCTTTTAACAAGTCAAGTTAAATTACCCCACAAAATGTTGCAGAATAGGCGTACTAAGTACGAACATATCGCTACAAGAGTGCAGAAAGGCATTAAAAATAGGATACCAAAATTTGTAATTTTGTATGGTAGGCCTAGCTCAAGTTGTTGTGTAACACTTTCCTCAAAGAGTATTTTATAGTTACGACTTCATTTTAGGAGGCAGAGGTACATCAATTTACAGGATATGGACACACAACCTTGTAGGATAGGAGCACTACACATGTGAGGCAAAGACATATAAAATCATGGAGCAGGACTATAGAAAATTGTAGGATAGGATCATAAAAATGAGGGGCAGATAAATTAAACAACTTGGAGCAGAGGTACAGAAGTATGTAGAGTAGGAGAACAGAAAGTTGTAGAGTAGGGCCACTAAAAATGTTTGGTAAGGACATTAAAGATCTTGAAGCAGGGGTGCAGAAATATATAAGGTAGGAAAACAGAAAGTTGTAGGATAGGATAATTAAAAATGGGTAAGGACATTAAAAATGGAGCAGAGGTACAGTAATATGTAGTGTAGGAGAACAAAGTTGTAGTGTAGGAACACTAAACATGTAAAGCACGGATATTAAAATCATGGAGCAGAGGTGCAAAAATATGTAGGGTAGGACCACCAAAAATGTGGGGTAATGTCATTAAAATCTTATAGCAGAGGTAGGCCTACAGAAATAACTTATGTAGAGTAGGAGAACAGAAAGTTGTAGGGTAGGACCACTAGCTAAATATGTTGGGTACAGACATTAAAAACCTTGGAGCAGATGGACAGAAATATGTAGGGTAGGTGGACAGGAAATTGTAGGGTGAGTCCACTAAAAAAGGTGGAGGCAGTGACATTAAAAACATGAGCCAAGGGTGCTACAAATTATGGGGTAATAAATAACATGCATGCCATGAACATTTTATGAACCATTGTATTATTAACCTTTAGTAGCACACTTAAAAAAAAAATTGTGCCTGTATAAGCTAACAAACCCACAAAAATTAATCGCCTACAATTAACAAGATGTTAAAATGTTACATACGAAAAAAATAGCAAGCCTCTAATGTGTTTCAGCAGCAAAGTTGATTTAGGCCTACCTAACTGAATTGCCTCTGACTAATGTAGCCTACTGTGAAACTACACTAGTATGAACATTCCTACAAAAATTTACAAAGACAATTTTAATGCATGCATCATAACAATTCGTACGTTGTATCAATCTTCACCCTATGCACTGAAGAATGAATGTTAACAAATCACAAGGCCCTTAAAAAACATATTTTTCCGCTTTGGGTATTAAATTCTTTAGTCTCCGACACTATTAGTTTGCGTGGAAAGTTCCCGCGATCACTTGTTTTTCATTCTTTAGGCCAAACGAAAGTTATTGAATTTATTAACGTAATTACAAAAATATGTCGGGGAAGCTACATTAAGTTTTCAATGCTAAACTATCAAAACAAACTTTTGCGGGTGTTTTTCAAAATAACATGCTTGTTTACTACCAGATATCGTTAGGATGGTCATAGCTATTTGCAATGTTTCTCAGAGCATCACCTAAGAAATTCAGAGATTGTACAGGTTAACATTGATGGATTTAATCTAGGAGCTAATTTTGTAGATATATAAATGCAATGGGTGGTGTTTGTATATTTTTACATAACAGTATAAATTTCACTACTATTGATGTAACTTCCTTTTGTATTAAAAAAGTTATTGAGTGTTGTGCATGCCGCTTAAATACTGACCTTGTGCAAACTACTATAGCTACCATATACAGATCACCAGATGGTAACTTTGAGGCTTTTCTTAATAACTTAGAAAAAATTCTCATAACATTGTTCAACCCCTCTGCAAGTCTTGTTCTCTGCGGAGATTTTAATATCGACTTCTTAAATAACAGTAATGCGAAAATTCAATTAACTTCATTGCTTTCCACATTTAATCTCACTTCCACAGTCGAATTCCCTACTCGAGTAACTAACTGCTCTAGTACAGCCATTGGCAATATTTTTATAGATTAGCCTACAGTTTAAAGGACAAAGCCGAAGTCAGTGAGTCAGACCATACCTCAATGGATTGTCTGACCACGATAGCCAAATAATATCTATTCCTTATATTGCCAAACGAAAAATAACCTCCAGTCTTGCAAAAAAGAGTATCAGACATATGACTGAAGAGTCCGTGAATAGCTTTCGCTTAGATATTGCAACCCAAGACTGGAGTCCCATCAACTTCCGAGTAAATGTAAATGATAAATCTTATTTCTTCCATTCTAATTTTATGCAATTATTAAATGCCCATTTCCCTTACAAGTCTATAACAGTATGTGACAAAAACAAAAAAAAAATTGGTTAACTAAAGGAATACGAACCTCTTGTAAGAGGAAAAAAGATCTCTGTCGTTTGTACAGAACCACGTTTAATCCTGATATTGAAAACCTTTATAAACAATATTGTAAAATACTACGGAAAGTTATAATCAAATCAAAAAGCATGGCCATAGGCAAAGAAATACTAAACTCTAACAATAAAGCTAAAATCTGTTGGCGTATCATACAAAAAGAACGGCAAAATAAAAAACACTATGAGACAAAGCCTTTAAATCTGGTGATTAAAAATGAGGAAATAGATAACCCACAGGAAATAGCAGAAGAATTTAACAAATACTTTGCCACTGTAGTAGATTCACTCATGACTGACACGCCACAGGAGGATAAGGTTCTCAAATACCTGAACCTAGCATATCCGGCACCAATACCACATATTCATGTTTTGCCAGTCATGCCTCAAGAAATTTTGACATCGATTAAGTCCCTTATAATGAAACACTCCTCTGGATATGATGGAATATCCTGTGCACTTCTCAAAAAATGTTCTGACCTGATTAGCGAACCCTTATGTCATATCTGCAACAGTATGTTAACAAGTGGAATCTATCCAGAACACTTAAAACTTACTATGATCAAACCCATATTTTAAAAAAGGAGATAAGAAGAAAACTGTAAACTACAGACCTATAGCCCTACTATCTACATTCTCAAAAATTTTCGAAAAAATTATAGCTAGGTACAAGATTAATCATATTGAAGAACACAAAATTCTAACTGCCTCTCTGTTTGGATTCAGGAAAGGCCTATCAAGAAATCACGCGACATATAATTTGACCTCTTGTATTCTGTATGCCTTAAATAAGAAAGAACGTGCACTAGGTGTATTCTGTGATTTAAGAAAAGCTTTTGATTGTGTTAATCATGACGTACTTATTCAAAAGCTTAATTATTGTGGCATCAACAACCAAATAAGTTCACTAATCCAATCTTATTTATCTACAAGGCAGCAGATAACAACAGTGTCTGATAAAACAACCATGAAAGATTATAAGTCAACTCCACTGATCATGAAGTATGGCGTGCCACAAGGCTCAATTCTAGGACCCATACTTTTCTTAATTTTCATAAATGATCTACCACATGCTCTGCAATCAGATGTTAACACTGTACTTTTTGCAGATGACACTAGTATTTTAATAAATGCAACGGCAAAAGAGCAGTTAAGAACTAAGTCCCAGATAACATTCAGAATGCTGGCCGATTTGTTTGCTGCAAATTTGCTAGTCCTTAATGAAGATAAAACAAACTACATAGAGTTTCTCACTGCCAATAAAAGTAAATAGGAGGTACTCGTTAATTACAATGAAAAATATATATCAAGTGTAGATTGTACAAAGTTTTTGGGTCTACAGATTGATAAACATTTAACCTGGAAGGATCATATTAAATATATCACTGGCAAACTTAGTACAGCCTGTTTTTCTCTCAGACATCTGTCGACTTTACTTCCCAAATCTGTACTCAAACAAGTGTACTATGCTAATTTTCATTCTGTAATGACATATGGTGTTACCTTCTGGGGTGCTACAACTGACAGTAAATGGATATTTCTGCTGCAGAAAAAAGGCATTAGATTAACAAAAGAAATAGAGATTCTTGCAGGCAGCTCTTCATTACCGAGAACATTTTAACTCTTACGTGCCAGTAGTATATGTAATCTCGAGTAATGTGTACAAAACTAACACTATTTCATACATTCATAAAATTGTAATTTTTTCCCACTTGAACAACCTTAAGGGCGCAGTTCACCTCAGTTTTCAACGTCTTTTTTAAAATATTTATACCAGACATTTTTTTTTCTTATTTTAGACATAAATTTTTGTATCTCATAGTTTTTGTGTAATGAGCAGTAAACGTCAAAAGTTGAACTTTACGGTTTTATGTATGCCACTAAAACTAACTGACATACTAAACCGAAAAAATTCATAGTGTATAAGAATGTTGTAGGCTATGATTTGACATACATTAAAGCAAAAAATAAAATATTTTTGTATTTAATAAAAAATGCTGTATTTTGAAATGTCAGGCCCTATTTGCGTGGAGAAAGAAAAATTCTTTCAAGAAACTTAGGAATAGAGGGAGAGTTCAGCCCATCCTCTGGATAGCTAACCAGATTTAAGCGAGAGTACAGAATTTGTAAAATTACTGTACAAGGAGAATTACTGAGTACTACTTGTAAATAATTTGTAATATGCCATATGGTCGCTACTACAATTAATAAGGTTAACAGCCATCAAGTGTAATGAATTGTCATAAACGCCAGATGTAGCAAAAAATTTGTCATGCAACTATTCTTTCTTCTTGCTATCATGTAAGGATGATGATGAAACAACTTTCAGCAAGAATTTATCTGTGTACAAGATTTTACAGAGAAAAACAGAAATTTATATACTCTGTCTTTGTGCAAACGAGCAGTGCATGGCTAGTGTTTGAGCCTTCTCACCCCCGCCTACGCTGAAGTTACCCCCTCCTAGCTGCCGTACGAGAGGGGAGGAAAGCCAGCCTATAGTCTTTAAGATAAAAATGTTAAATAATTAATTGATTATTTAGAATATAAAGAATTTTAACCAATAAGAAAAACATGTAGGTTAATTGCCAAAGTGTAGCGTAAATAAATGAGATCATTATTGTAATAAATGCTGTAATGGCAGGAAGTTAGTGGCCTTGAGGGTTGGGGTCATTTTTCGGAAGCTGGCTCCTTATTGGCCCAACTGAACCAACGCTTGCAGTGCGAGTGATGGGGTTGTTGGCGCCAAACAGAAACAAGGCTAACGTTAATGTTTTAGGACAGACGTTTGCGAGGCACTGTCGGGCATTAATTTACAGTTAGGTTGGCAGACCGCTGACAGTGCCTTCATCTACGTTTCCTTCAATGTAATCCAAATATAAATATTTCTGAGACTAGTGAACATAAAATCATTCAGTACAAAATCAACAAAGCTATTTTTTTAAAAGTAGAACAACAGTGTGCCAGGAGAGGACAGTAACAATGTGCTACCCGGGAATATGGAGCTTATCGTCCTTTTATTTCTCCACGCAAACTCCAGAACTAGAATTAATATGTATTATAAATAGCAGCATATTGCAAAATCTCTCATTGTACATGAAAATTTAAGTTTCAAACTTAGCTGCCTGTGTGGGCATCATGTTCACTAGGTTAAACTGTTTCCCAATTGTACTTTGTTAGCTCCAACAATTACTACATTGTAATTTATGCATAACTTAATTTAATGCAAGTGTGTTTTTGTACCTAATGTTGAATCTGCCTTCATACATAACATGTAGGGTGTGACTGACGTATCTGTGTGTATACCTACATTACGAGAAAGAAGTCTCCAGTGTTCTTAATAGTGTTTAACTGTTGTCCCTCTTGCCTACTAGAAGAAAAGAGAGTGTAAGCTAAGTAATATTGTAGGTCGTGAGGTGTTCATCCGTCATTGATACAATGTAGGTACCCTGAATGTTTCAGCTGTTAACACTTAGTCATGCATTAACTAAATGTCATCCGTTACTGCCTCTAGTAGTTACATTAGGGCCAGGCAATTAAAGAAAAATAAGGCAGAACTAAAGTTGTATTTTTTTGAGTGAAAATACAAATTTTGTTTTGTTTTCATTTAATTTTTAAAATAATTTCAAATATTCAAGCTGTTTAATTTTTTAACATAAAATTACATAAGTAAGTTGTTAACATTTGAAGGCAAAATAGTTAGGTACCAACTACACTTGGTTTTTCCATATCCTAATTTTTTTTTGGCAGTTTTAGGATGCTTTCAGGAGGACACAGTTAAAGTTTTCGAAGATAAAGTATCTTTCTGATAATTCTTTTGTCTCTTCAATTCCTTTTTGTTCATACTAATTTTAACACACACTCAATTTCCTTACTTACCAATGAAACTTTACCAACACAACTGTATAGTTATTACTAAAAAGATACAAAACAGGAAGATATAGTGGGCAAAGCATTATCTGGATGCTAACCCAACTCCTAGTCCCAGCTGAGCACAAAGGTACATTGCTAAGTGAGTAATATAGAGAGGATATTCACTCTAGGTGTAGTTGCTGACATACAAGTCAATGGCCCTCTTTGGGCAGGTTTGACTCAAGGCTTGGTATAGTTGCTGCATACTGTAATTGCTAAGACACTTCCCTCTTTGGCAAAGTTAAGGCACAACAGTGGATTCAGATACTGATACTGCGACCAAGAGAAAAGTTGGAGGGAAAAGTTGAAAGGCCAACAGTAAGAACCTGAAGGCAGGCAGGTCTCCTATCTATATGTCATGTATCCTGACACTGGTGTGGTAACACACAACACAACAGTTGCTATTGCAGGAATCGTTATTTATGTATTTACTTAGAGACGTATACACATGTGTACAGGACCAGTCCTAACCATTATTTGTCGCAATAGACCACCCGGTTAACGAGCACGCTTTTGTTTGCACGAAACAGTTTACAAAATTTTTCTGTACTTAAAATGTATTCATGTGTAGGTAATTCAGTAATTAGAACTGTTTCAGCCTTGATGAAGAAGAATACGATGATGGTGCGTTTGGTGGGGACCTCTTGGAGAGACTTGAACCAGAGGATCTGGAGCGACTGCGACAGTGTTTCTTTGGCAAGACCGTGGCTAGTGTACATGGTAGAGGGGACGATGCTGGCCTGTGTGGCCGGCCGCTCTCCAGGCAAGAATTCCTTCATGCCATTGATACAGTGATTGGTGAGTACTTGACATCTTTGCATTGCACAATTTTTTAGGCACCTACAGCATCGAAAACCTTGAAATGTTGAGTAAGTATTAGCAATATTTTTATAGTATGGAGGACTGCCTAAGAATAAGAGGAATTATGTAATTGCAAGGACAAGGTTTTGGAGTCAAGTACTCAAAGGTGTAAGGTAAATTGACGATGCTGATACGCTTAGCATTGTTATGAAAGTATTAGGTACACAAAGTTGAGGCAGTAGACCTGAGGTAGCTGGGGAATAACTGGGGTAGGGGGAAGACTTCTAATGGCACTGGATGTCTCCAGAACCTACTCATGTCTGTGTTACAGTTGAGAGCTTGCAAAGCCATCCCTCCGCTATTGTTTTCCTGGCGTATTCTTGAATTGGCGGAAGAAAATCAGGAAAAGGGAATGGGAGCACTCAGGAGGAAAACCCACACACCTTTAGGTGCTTGCCATATTACAAACATGACATCACCCTCATGTGGTTTGTGATTGAATTGGTATTCAGAAGTATAAATGGGTGAATCAGTCATTAATTAGACCTTGGTGCTGTAATAAAAGGTGTGAATAACTTCCCCTTGGCTTGTATTAGAAAATAACATGGAATGTAGGCCTACATGCTAATTAGGTTGCCAAACTGTGCTGGGGTTCACCAACCTTGAACTTTCAGTGGACTCTGGGCTGAGCCATGGCTGTGTAAGCTTGTTTCGTGTGGGACCTGTGTCTATGTGTGTCGTGCTGAATGGAACTCCTGACCGTGTGTCCGGAGCCTAGTGTGCAGGTTCCTTGGGACCTTCGGAATAGGCCCTACTCGAGTCTAGTTGGAGCTGTTCGGGTCTCCCTTCCTTCCATCTTGCCTCCTTCCCTTCCCTTCTCCTCCGTGGTGATCCAGCGGCGGTTTCCCGCTTGCCTGGCTGGTCACTTTACTTCTGGCCACCTTCCGCAGTTTACATACTCTTCTCTCTCGGCACCCCATCGACTTCGGTTTGCTATATGGTGAGTTGACCTTTTTTTTTCCTTTTCTCGAGTTGCTCGAGGTTTTCCAACTAGTCTGTTAGCCCTGTAAGTCGCAAGTTTTCTCGTCTTGTTTCTTTTTAAGTGCACAACGGCGTGCAGAGAGAGGGAGTATGTTAGTTTCAGTTATTTGACAAATTATTGCCTGAGCCGAGACTCGCTGTTATGTACCCGTTTTGGTATGTTTTTGATTGACGTCATGTGACCTTTGAAAGATTACGGTTATTAATAAATTGTGGCTTGGTAAAACTGACGTCCTGTATGCTTCTGTTCAATATAGTGCCCTACCCGGGCGTCAACTCGTTAATCCGATGTTTAGCACAAAACCTTACTGTCATTGTTCTGTTAGTGTGGTAACACATCTGTAGATACTGCAGTTGAAGGCATTGCCTTTGTGTTGTACACTCTTAATTAGTTTCAACTTAGGGCATGAAACTAGAGCAATTGCTAATACAGTAGTTGTGTAATGTAGTCATAGTCACAGTATGTGAAAAGATACAGTATATCTCTGAGTAGATTGTGCACCTTGCGACCATTGTTCCAGGCAACTCGGCATACTCTCTGCCAGCTTCCAAATTGTTCACGGCTTTGGATCAAGAGCGACGGGGTGTGATACACTGGGGGCAGTTCTTGGATCATGTGCTTGATAAAGTAGGGCAACGAGGGAATGGAACCCACTTTAAGCCCCTTGCTAAAGTTGCCCTGCTCGACCTGCATCACTGTAGGGTGGGTTCTAGTATACTGTAATCTTAGCTAGTGTGCACTGTACTAGAATATAGTGTAGTATGTGTAGTATAATTGTACTAGAATATGAGGGTACCTCGAACTGCATAACACAAAAATACATACTGCAGTATACTCTATTTTAACTATGCAACTTGGAGTATCGGACTCTACAAGGTCATTGTTCAGTTGTGCCTGTTTTATCCCTGTGATTTCAGGTATATGTTGAACACACACTCACATACTCTAAGAGCACAGCTCACTAATGCACACTTAACTTATTCTGCTCGACTGTTGAGGAGTTTTGGAGTATAGTAAGTAGGGGGGCGGGGATGAAGCTGTGCTACAAACAGATATGTGGTTGCATGTGATACATTGTTTCTCAGTTACCAGGTTGCTGGCTTTTGGGACTACAAAAGCTTACCAAGTGTTTTAATTTATTGCCATAGTTTTATGGTCGTTTTTGAAAGACATTTTAAATTTGAATGTACTAATGTCGGCCCACCCAATGTGCGATAGACCCCCTTCCCTTCCACCACTTTCAAATACTACTATGTGCAAGTATGGATTTTCAATATGTTCGTAAAGTACCCCATAACATTTAAATAGTGTAAAAATTGCAAGTAACGTGTGCAGTGCGGTGCATGTTTGATAAAGCACAGCTGCAGTGTGGGTCAACGGTGATGTGGCAACATTGCACTGCTGACCAGGTGGTCGACCACCGCTGATATCACAACACAGCACTGCGTTATGCACCACGCTATCTCTCTCTGCCCTTCACTACGTAGGATGTATGCTGGCCAGAGAGGGAGTGTGTCCACAGACGTTCGTTGATAGACTAACATTTGATAACACTTTATTTCTAGGTGTGTAATAGAGTACCATAAGCCTTTTAGACCCTGTAGGCTGTTGTCATATAACAAACCCGTAGCACCGTATTCCAGTGTCCATAGAGAGTACTTTGTCTTTGTAGCCAAACGTATAAAATAAAAATGGAACAATCACAACTATGGCTTTACAAGGGTAAATATACTTTTAACAAGGAAAGCATGGTGAATTAATGCTACAAACATTTGAAACACACACTGTCACTAATTTATGAGTTATTCGTTACGAGTTGTTGAGATTGATGGGTTTAGGTAACCCTTCAATGTTGAGTCTTAAAAGCTGCTGAGGGCGAATGAGGTGGCATTGCAGCAACACTATGTATGTGCTGGAAAAATGTGTAATCCCGAGAAAGTCCATGAACAGAGACAATGTTTGACACGTTGCTAGTTGTTTTGAAATGACTGCCTAAGAAGTGTTAACATTTAAAACTCCGGCATTTTGTATACTAACTTTGGTTTAAGTTAATTTTCATTTCACAAAATACACACTTGTTTATGGTTGCATTTACAGTAATATTAAAGAATATGTGCCCAGATAGTTAATTAATTTTTTTCACTTTTGCAATTGTCTGTAAACACTTCTTGCGTGTATAGCATCCATATACACTAGACCCCCGATTTTACGAATACTCACGGTTCCTCTCATCGCATTCGTAAAATCGCTACCTTCGTAAATTCGATTGCGGCTTATTTTTTGCCCCCCCCCCCTCCAACAGAAAATTTTAAAATTGCATTTTTTCTGCAAAGTGTTTCTAGGCCTCGACTTCCGTAGCGTTTTGCGGGAAATTAATTAACGTAATAATGTAAACATAAATTGATATCAGTAGCCAGACGTCACACTGATGAGCGGTAGATATCACCGACCCTTGTCCCCAAAAAATGATAAAATCGAGATTCCGAGTGTCTTCTCTCGAGCGAATAGACCGACTTCCGTAGCATTTAACGGAAAAATAACGCAAGTGATAGTTTAAATATAAATTTATATCAATAGTCTGACGTCTTACGATCAAAAAAACATCGCTAAACAATAGATATGACCAATCCTTTTCCTAAAAAAATGAGAAAATCGAGATTCCGAGTGTCTTCTCTCGAGCGAATAGACCGACTTCCGTAGCATTTAACG